>JAGJRP010000059.1:0-105981 GCA_022832235.1 Lepidurus couesii
ATCGTAGTTTCCCGCGTTATTCCTTCCCTCTGGCCCTGTGCAGTGGTTGGCTGCAGAACTGTGACGTTGCGGGTGAAAAGGATTAATCCCCTTTAATCCCCTTTTGAGCTAACCTTCTATAAAAGAACCTTGGGCTTCGCAGTCCAGAGCCCATCCCCTGGCAATGGGACCGCGCGAGGCGGTTCTGACTTTGCGGGTAACGCTTGCTTCATGGCGTACTATACCTTCCAAAAAAAACGAGTATAGGGAAACCTCAGTGGTCTAATCTTTACCCGTGGGATTAGTAAAATTTTGCTCATTTCGAACCGTTTTGTAGGCCTCCTGACTAAAACCAAACGCAAACTTCGGAAAAGTGGCAAGCTTTAATTAATCCCACGGGTAAGGAATAGACCACTGAGGTTTCCCTATACTCGTTTTTTTTTTAAGGTATAGTACAGCGGAGCCCGCACGTCGCGGCGTGAAGAAAAAGTCAGTTTTTTGTGATCGAGCTTGTAAATTATCCAAAGCACCTACAGACTAGCTTGAGCATTCAAAAGAAAGATAATGGTGCCGTCCCTATAAATCGAAGGTCCGATTTCGAATGCGCTAATAGGGTAAAGGCGCTAGCTCTCCGGCCAACTGTCCTCCCATGTTATAAGGATAGGAAAATTTGAATTTTGGAGTAAAGGGGCGGAGCTTAAACCGCAAAATAATTAATTGCTCGGTTAATATGCATAATTGACATAGGGGTTCTTCAGCCAGAACACTTCATTTGGTCTCCTCTATAACATATTTTTTTATTTTTTCGTACCTTACTCCCCCTTTAAAAAATATTTTCAGGCGATTGCGCGGAAACCCTATGTCCGATTTCATTTTTTTCTTCACTATAGTTTATTTCGAAAAATTGCGCTTAATGTGTTGAGGCCGATTTTTTTAATTCCCACAAATGAGAAAGTTGAAATTCAACTTCGAAAAAAATGAAATCGGACATAGGGTTTTCGCGCAATCGCCTGAAAATATTTTTTTAAAAAATTGGCATATCTCTCCAATACCAATACACTAAAAATACACTAGTGTCATCTGTTATTGGAAAAAATCCCTAAAGTAGCTAGACCGGGGAGAAAGCTTTTCTGCAAATCCAGATCAACGAAGGGAACCACGATATGCTGCGTTTTCTCTGGGACAGAGATCCTTCTAATCGCAATTCAGACCTGATAGCCTACCGTTGGAATCGACTCATTTTCGGCATGAAACGCGGTCCCTTCATTCTGGTTACCATCATCAAGCATAATTTACGGAAGGAAGCGACAAACTACGCGAACACTGCCGCCATCTTGAACACTTCAATGAGTGTGGACGACTTTGTCACTGGGGTCAATACCAAGGAGAAAGCTGATGAATTCGTCACAGAAGCTCGAGCGATTCTCACTGTGGCGGGAATGAACCTACGAAGATGGCTATACGCCTTCTATCTTGGGAACCTTTGGGCGTCTTGTTCCTTTTTTCCACCTTTTTTCCTGCCAAGTGTACTGACTTTTTGACCCTGTATTATTTTCACCACAAGTCGAGTTCGAGCAGACCAAGACAAAGAAGGCCTATAAAGAGTGTAGTGGCAACGTATTCGGTGGAGGGTTATTAGTTAGTTTAATAAAGGGTGGTTTCACCAAGAAAATCCAAGAAACGTGTGCCTTGAATACAAGCATTTTCTATAACAGGAAGTTTAATTCAAGAATATTTTGTTTTAAATCTACAGTTCAGTATCTTAGAGAAATATACGATATATCGTAAGAATACAAATTATATTTCCATTACGTTCTTTATTGTATAATATCATCAGCCAAAATTAGGATCAGAAGGAAATCCATGGATTTACTTGCTGCATTTGAAACGAAAACAAATACAAAATCTGCTATCCCTTGCTCGGCAATAAGTATCACGACGAAGTCATGGAACTAGAAGGAGATTTTCCATGGCGGACATGGAAATCCGCATTTATTTGTTTGTGTTGCAAGGCGTGGCTATCATTACAGAAGCTGGTACATTGGCCTATTCAGAGATCTGCAGCATCATCAAGGCCGGAGGCTGGACTGTGGTGCAGGATGCCTATAATGCCAATAGTAATACAACTGGCCTCTTTGCGTATTTTGAGCTATGGTTTGGGATATATAGCCATGAACGATTTCGGTAACATTTGTGATACTGGTACCTATACCCACTAATTACAGCTATTGCCAGTACAGCAACAAAATTATCCAGGGCTATGCAGCTTATTTGCAAATCTTGAATTTATAAATATCAAAAGAAGTCTCAAAGTCATCTCAAAGTCTGTTTTTATTAATCTTTGTGTTATTATACGTTATCCTTATGGTTACACCAAACCGGAACAAATGTGCGTGTTGGGTTTTTTCAGTGGGTTAATACACCATAGGTAAACAATTACTCAACTATTTCTCTGCAATGTTTGAGTCCAAGGAGGTCCGGGAGAATTGGCCGCAAGTACTAAAGTCACAGTATAACTAGCCGTGCAAATTAGCCTGAGAAAGCTTATTCAACACGCGTCAGGCAGTCACATGTGAGTTAATGACTATATGTTGCGTTGGCAAGCGTGGTACGGATTTCCCGTCCAATACTTCCTTCAACATGTGTATGATGATCAAAGGATGGGTCTTCCTGCTTCTTTTCTTGTGTGCGTCTCTGTACGAATCCGGCTCTTTGCACTCGGAATAGGCTAAACAAAACTACAAATCCAAATATGCATGTACAAGAGGGGAATCCCCGCTTGCAAGCGTATCTGTAGTACGAGTACTACATAGGAATTCGGGAATATTCCGTACCGGACTTTGCTTCCCTATATAAGCAAACTGTTCAATGAACAGACGTACACAATTGACAACTTACTGTCACCAAAGCACAGCTACAGTACAACCGGAGTGGCCAGTCGTATCTTAAAGATGTCTACCAAGTCATTGGCATTTTTGAGTATTATTGCCTTAATACTTACTGGTGTCGTAGCGGTTTCGCCAAGCAAAATGGTGTGCTACCTTCCCAGTTGGTCTGCGTATCGCCAAGGTAACATAATTTTTCTAGTGTTTCATTCCAAACAATAGTTAATCCGTTATTTATTAGGCATGTGGAAGTTTACCATCGCTAAGGTCGACGTGTCGTTGTGCACGCATATCATCTACTCATTTGCTACTCTGGATCCACGCACGTACGCTATGGAATCTCACGACGACTGGCTTGATATTCAGTCAGGCAACTTCGCCAAAGCCGTAGCTTTAAAGAGAGAAAAGCCTGAACTGAAAGTCTTAATTGCTATCGGGGGATGGACAGACTCGCAAAGTAACAAGTACTCTCAAATGGTCTCAACTGCTGGCAATCGCCACAGTTTTGTCGAGTCTGTTATGAATTTCTTGCAAGCTCACGGCTTTGATGGTTTGGATATTGACTGGGAATTCCCTGGTTCAAATGACAAGCACAATTTTGCGCAACTGATCAAAACTTTGAGAGCCAGATTCGGTACTCGGTTCTTGCTATCGCTGGCTGTTTCAGCGAATCCCATGACGATCGATAGCGGCTACGACGTACCCGTAATCAATAAGAACTGTGACTTTATTTCTGTAATGGCGTAAGTTGTATTAATAATGTACATTATACCAGTGTGTAACACATTCCCCCATTCTGACCTGTAGGTACGATTATCACGGGACATGGGAATCTAATCCCGATCATCACGCACCCCTTTACTCGCGTCCTTGGGAATCCGGTATCAACGCCCAGTTCAACGTCAATTCTTCTGCCACGCACTGGCTTCAGAAAGGAATGTCACCTCACAAATTAGTGCTAGGCATTCCCATTTACGGCAGGTCATGGAAACTGGCTGGTCCATTTTCTCCTAAGACACCTCCGAACGCTTTGGGTGCTGGCGCTGCAAACCCAGGAATGATTTCTCAATCGCCTGGCACTTTAGCCTTCTTCGAGATCTGCAGCAACATAAAAAACCAAGCCTGGAGTGTAATAACCAACGGAGAAGTCACGGGTCCATTCGCATTTTCCTCGGCTTTGGATTGGGTAGGTTACGACGACCAAGCCATGGTAACTGAAAAGGTGAAATACATCACGCAAAATGGACTTGGAGGCGCAATGGTATGGGATATTAGCATGGATGATTTCAATAATTACTGTGGGTTGGGATATAACCCTATCCAAACCGCTATCGTTGCTGCTTTGACAAGAGGACAAATGCCGTTTTCACCTAGTATTAATCGTATCGAAACTGTGGCTCCAGTTTTCCCAAGTTCTCTGCCTACCGTGCCAATGTTCTCCACAATGAACACAAAAAGTAAGAGTAGAGAAAATACTAGATTTTGTTTACGACTGTCCCGAGTCCAACGAATTATTTTTGTTCGGTTTAGTTGCCTGCAGAGGCGACGGTTTCTACGCTTCGCCTACGAGCTGTAGCAAATACTATCATTGCGGTAGAGGCAAAGCAACTTTAATGTTCTGCCCTCCGGGTACTTTATTCAATGGCGTCTTGTGTGACTGGTCCTACAACGTAAAGTGTCCTTCCAAGCACTCCCAGGTGGATTCAACTTTCGTTAAACCTCAAATTCAAATTGCTTCTCCAACTTATACGCCTCCAGAAGCTTGTAAGTCTATCAACATTATGCTCTCTATATGGCAATCGCCTATTTTTTTTTTAACTATCAAGTTATTTGCCCTGGGACTGGATTGTATGCGTCAAGAAACGATGCTCGGAAGTTTTACAGTTGCGCTGGAAGGGGCGTGGGTACGGATATGTTTTGCGCTTCCGGAACCGTCTTTCATCCTGCAATGAAAATCTGTACCTGGCCAAATGCAGTTAGTAAGATAGCTTAAGTCTTCGTTTTATTTGCTTGCTGCAATTCCCCCCATAAAAACTTAGGTGTAGAATACTTTATTTGGATGTTCTTCTTCTGTTTTCTAGGGGATTAATTTCGACGCTTTAGAAAGACCGGGCACGCGCGGTTGACTTCCATTGGTAGACTTATTTCATCATGGCTGCGGCAGGCGGAGTTAAAATTTTGTTTGTTGTGCCACTGTGGAACTTTTCGTACTTGTCTCGAGATATTAGTGAATAATGTGTAGCAATTTTTGATGGCATGGAAGTTTGAAGTTTCATATACATTAACAGCAAAACACACCTATTTCCTATGCATTGTATAATTAATTTGGTAGAATAGAAGTTAAGTAAGTATATGATCTCTGTTCTGTACTCTGAATTTTTCTAGAATTATCGTACTGCTGATGTGATGCTGTATAATATAGCATAGGATATGATAGAAGTTTGTATAATGCAATGCCTTGATGGTTGAACTATTTTAGGTCTGTATGTTAAGTAGAAAATCGCAGTTTTGATGTGTCTGGCAAGTGATTGCCCTGGTGCTAGCTAAAGAAGACGAACTTGCTTGACCGTCTTGTCCCTAAGGCCTAAACATGGAAGAAGGCTCATTATCGCCAAAACTGGTGGAGGCTTTAATTGGGGATTTAAAGCTAATTTCCGCAGAAACCAAGAAAAAGTACCCAGCTATCAAAGATGTAAGATAAGCTATCCTTTTTGCAAATACCTTGTTCACAGAAGATGCAATTTGGTCAATAGGCATCGGAAGAAGCTATCAATAAGCTGCGGAATGGACAGCAAGTTAGAGGGGCTCTCAACCAAGTTTTGTACCCTTTGATCCAGGGGTGTGAAACTAAGGATCTCAAAATAGCCAAGGTTTGGAAACTCAATTGCAAGAAACTTCTTAATTTATCTCGCTTTTTTATTTCAGTTATGCTTAGTTTCCTTGCAAAGACTCATTACTCAGTGCGCATTGGATGAAAAAGCAGCCAAATACATCGTAGATGTACTTTGGATTCTTACGGACAATAGCATCGAGGAAATTAAAGTTCTCCAAAGCAGCACGCTTTTGCTGACTACAAACAATTTGGTTCAGGGCGAAACCCTTGCAAAAGTACGATTGCTCTCAAGATTAATTTTTAGTTAATTTATTTCATTCATTTCTTGACTGCATTGTAGTGTTTGGCGCTTTGTTTTCGCCTGCATTTTGCCAAAGATCCCATGATTATAAATGCAGCTGGTGCCACTGTAAGACAGTTGATTTCGCTGGTGTTCGAGCGAGCTGTTCAAGAAGACAAGGATAGTGAAAGCGAAGATATTTCTATTGAAGCCAAGCTCAAAAACGTCCCCTCTTCCGGCCACTCTGAAGAAATCAAAGTTGTCCGTCCAATAGCTCCTAAATCCCTGTCGCCCCATGCAGCCGATGCGTATCTGCTTTTTCAGGTATTTAAACATTTCAAATAAGATCGAGTTCCTTTTCTAGTCTTTATTCCTAGGACCTCGTGCAACTAGTAAATGCTGAGCAGCCTTGTTGGCTCTTGGGCATGACTGAAATGACTCGAACGTTTGGCATTGAACTTCTAGAAACCGTACTTTCAACATTTCCTTCAATTTTTGCCAAAGTAAAAAGCCATTACATTTGGGATTATATAAGAATTGTAATATGTTGTTTTTCTGTTAGCATGTAGAATTCTCTTCGCTGTTAAAAGAGCGTGTGTGTGCTTTGGTGATCAAACTATTCTCGCCCAACGTAAAAGCCCCATTTCGAAATCAGCAGTTGTTGCAGCAGCAGCAAAGCGGGACGACTTTAGGACCATTGGATAAACCCTTTTTCCCCGTCAGCATGCGATTACTGCGCTTGGTGTCTGTACTTATTCACAAATACCACGATTTGTTGGTAAACCAACTCAATCCCCAACTTATGTTCACTTGACTTCTTTGAAAAGGCCTTCTAATTCCAAATTTTGTATACAGGTGACCGAATGCGAAATATTTCTGTCCTTATTGCTGAAATTTTTGGACCCTGACAAACCTTGCTGGCAACGGGCATTAGCCTTGGAAATTTTGCACCGTCTCCTTGCTCAGCCACCTTTGATTCAAGCGTTGTGTTCAGCCTATGATTTGCAACCTCATGCCACTAATATCTTGCAAGATACGGTCAATTCTTTGGCTGCATGTGTCCAAGCCCTTTTCGTTCAAGAAAATCCGGGGAATAGCAACGGTCCAAGTTCGCAGCCAGCGTTAGGACCGCCTACTTTACTTGGAGGTGTTCCTTTGGGACCCGGTATATCGCCACAGCCTGCTTTAGCCTACAGAGGAGCTTATGTTCCCTTGGCCCCACTGTTTGTTCAAGGACAGCCTCGAGCTACCTTGTACGTATTTACATTTAAGTTATTTTTGAAAAAATTGATGCTCATACTGCTATCTTCGTAGTTTGGAACTCATGGACAAGAACGAGCCACCGATTATTCCGGAAGGCTATTGCCTTTCTGTAGCCTACGCTGCTCTGCTGGACACCGTTCGTTCGATTAGTTTGCTCATTGAAGGAGAAGGACCCCATCAAGTACCGCCACACGCATCTACGGATGAAAAAGTTGCCCAATTGCATTTGCAACTCATTAGTTCCACTTGGTGTGGTCTCCTAGCTGCTTTTACATTACTTCTTGAAGCCAGGCAAGGGAATTCCATTACTTTCGCCCTGTCGCGTCTAACTTTTTTCCAATTTGGCTTCACAGTACTGAAGAATCGGGGACTGAAAGTGTTTTGAAAGCTTTGCAAACTTACGCAAGTTTGTGTGGTCGGGTACAATTGAGCACTCCCAGGGATGCTTTCATCACGTCATTGTGTAAAGCGTGTCTCCCACCCCATTACACAATTACTGTACTGAATTCCGTTCCTGCTGCGTCGCTTCCTGCGAGAAGTACTCTCATTCATAGTTGATAGCTCAGATTGGCTCAAGAAAATAATTTCCTTTAGGTCAGCATAACCGTACTCCCAGCCAAGATTGGGCTACTGGGAGCGGAGGAGGTGAGGAAACCGCGTATAGAGGCCAAAATATGGTGGTAGCGGTAGGAACTCCAATGCCTACTCCAAACAACGCCACAGGTACAAATTCCACACTCTGCTGAATCATTTTTTTTTTTTTATGTATTCTTTGGAATCCGCAAAGCAGGTCCCTCTGGTCCGGTTGTACTTACAGCTAAGAATGTCCAATGCATGCGTGGCTTGTTGCATTTGTCGCATTGTCACGGAACAGTTTTGGGTACTGCCTGGCATTTGGTGCTGTCCACCCTCCAGCACTTGGTTTGGATTTTGGGTTTGAAACCAGCCTCTGGAGGTTCTTTGAAATCTACCGGTCCCTTAAGATCGCCGGACAATGCAGCCACAGCATTGGTGCCTGGCACTGGAAGTGTTTGGCCGGATTTGCCAGTCCTGTCAGCCATGCTTTCCCGATTATTTGAATCGTCACAGTATTTGGATGAAGTAGCCCTGCACCATTTAGTCGACGCTCTTTGCCAACTCAGTCAAGAAGCCATGGATACGGCGTATGCGAATAGGGTAGGTTTATTGACTAGAAAGTCTTTTAAAAAGGCCTGACTAAAAAGTCTTTAAATCTCAGGAGCCCTCTCTATTCGCGGTAGCCAAACTGCTGGAGACGGGATTGGTTAATTTAGACCGGATAGAATGCTTATGGCGGCCCTTAACCAATCATTTATTGGAAGTGTGCCATCACCCAGCAGCCCGGATGAGAGAATGGGGTTTGGAAGCGGTTACGTGCTTGGTACGCACTGCCCTTCTTCATCCCTTCCCGACGCCGCTTAAAGACAACCAGCGTTTGCAAACATTGCTGCTCTCACCATTGGTGGAGTTATCGGCCATCCATCAAGTGGATGTGAGACAGAAACAATTGGATTGCGTGCTTCATATTCTACACGACGCTGGGGATAATCTCTCCTATGGTTGGCCCCTGGTTATCAATATGATTGGTGCCATCCACGACTCCCACGGGTAAACTTTTTCGTGAAACTAGTAAAACTTGTTTCCTACGTTGGTGCATTTTCTTTCTCTGATTTTAGGGAGAATTTGATCCGGTGCGCGTTTCAGTGTTTGCAGTTGGTGGTAACGGACTTCTTACCAATTTTACCCTGTCATTGCCTACCGTTAACAGTGGATACCACCGCCAAATTTGGTTCTCAAACGCATGAGTTGAATGTTTCTTTGACTGCCATTGGACTCATGGTAATGGGATTGCTTTTACGGCAGATTGAAGTTTGATACCATTTTTTTGCCTTTTCAGTGGAATGTGTCGGATTACTTTTTTCAAACCCGGGAGCAGTTGCGAGTTTCTTTGAAATCCGATATGAAAGTTTTTCCCGACTTTCCTGGCTTGCCTAATATGTCAGCTTTTGATCAACTATGGATGTGTCTATATACAAAGCTCGGTAAGTTTGATACTCCCAAGTTGGCAAGCCAACGAAATCGATCTGGAATTTCATCATGTGGATCTTTTTGAGATTGAACTAAAAAAAAAAAATTCATGAAAATTACTTTTGTATTTGAAGGCGACCTTTGTGTCGATAGTAGACCAGCGGTACGGAAATCAGCTTGTCAAACGCTTTTTTCCACGGTGGCAGCACATGGCGATCTGTTGGATAGTAACACGTGGCAAGCTGTAGTTTGGCAAGTAATTAGTACCCAAGAAGGTGTAAATAGGGGAGAAATTACCCATCCTTTTTTTTAAAAAACGCTCAGGTCCTCTTTCCATTGCTTGACAAAGTGCGTAGCTTATCCAGCCAAGCCTCGGATGCGAAAGTTGACCCTGGTGGTCAATTATTGATTCATCATTCCCGAAATACGGCCCAGAAGCAATGGGCAGAGACGCAAGTGTTATCTCTTTCCGGCGTCGCCCGTGTTTTCAACACCAAACGGCCCTTGTTGCAGACCTTGGGCGATTTCCCCCGTGCTTTTGCCCTCCTCTTGGAATTCATCGAAAATGCGGCTCTAAGCAAGAATAATGAGGTCTCCTTATCGGCCCTGAAAGCCTTTCAAGAAGTTTTGCTTTGCAAAAGCGAAGATGCTGACAGTGATGGCGCAGAAAACGTCTCATGGAGCTTAGCCTGGAAGGTCTGGCTGCACGTAGGCATGGAAACTCCTAATTCCCGAACAGACAAAAGTAGCACTGACGGCTATGTGCCTACTCAGCTCTTCCTCACTGCGTTGGTACACCTTTTCCCACCGTTATTCCAGCATATGAAAGACAGGTTCCTACTCTATTCACTCTTTTTTTTTTCGTTTTTTATTAAAAAGCTATTTTTGGTTCTCCAATTTCCAGATTCGTATCCAGTGATCTAACTCAACTTTGCCAAGTATTGGAAAGCTGCATTTGCGTGCCGGTGCATTGGGAGTCGTCAGCCTTTTTGCTCCCGTCTTTGAACGAGCCCATTTTGACACCTTTACAAGAAGGCGTGTTAGCTGCCATGCAATCTTTGCATCAAGTGCTGAGCTCGGGCACCGCTGTAATGCGCGCCATGCTGCCCATGGTGTTTAATCAACTTCTCACTTTCGCCACGTATGCCTGTCAAGCTCCTATTAAAGATTTAAAGGCCAGTGTGGGAAAACAGCAGGTATCGTACAACCGCATGGCGTATGCATCCTGAAAACTTGATCTTTGCTCTTTTATAGTCGGACTGGATTGCACTCAATTATGTACCCTTTGGTGAGCGAGCAATGGTTATGGTGGTAGGACTCTATCTGCAGACAAGCTTGGAACCGTCGGTAATAGAATCCCACGTACTGGCGAACATCCTTCAGTGTTTCCGTCTCCCTTTGAGTTTACGCTACGATTGCACAGCTCAGACCACGTGGCGCTTGGCACTTGATTCTTTGATCCAAGCAACACAAGCTGGCTTGCCCGTGGCCATGCAGCAACCTCAGCACTTTCAAACCTTCTGGAGCCAATTAGGGAACGCGACAGAGGAGTTCCTTTTCCCCAAAAGGTAAAATCTGACTTTTGGGGGATTTTTTTTGTTAACTTCTCCTTTTCCACACGGATTTTTTTTGCGAGGAATAGAACAAATTTCGTTACTTAAAAAAAAACTGCGTCTGTTTTTCGTTTTACGCTTTCATTTTTTACATCCCTCGGAAGCCTCCCAAACTATATATAGTACAACCTAATCTGAGCTTCCAGCATTTCCGTTACACGGCTGCTTTCGAAAAGATCTTTCATAAGAAAAAATGTAGGATCAACTTAAAAATTGTGTTAGCTGCGGAAAAACTCGTTGGGATGTTTCTGCGATTAAGCTAATTTTTTTCTCTCTTGTGTGTCAGCCTGGTGCCATTGAACCAAACGACCGAAGAAGCTGAAGCTGACGAAGCGTTGGACATCCGTTTGATTAGCCTGTTACGTGACCAAGTCCTGCCCCATGCGACAGCATTACCACACGCTTTTATCATTAAAGTCATGACTCTCTTGAACAAAGGGTCCGTTCAAGCAGTCACACCAGGTAGGAAACCCCTTTCAGCTTCCCTAATGTAAGCAAACGTCGTCAGCTTTAATTGTGTTGTAAAATAGACGGAGAACATGCGCATTTAAGAGAAGAATTGGCCAAAGTGTGTTTCGACACATTGTTACAATTCTCCCTGAACTCCCACTCTCTCACTCCCAGTACAAAAAGCGGCGATTCCCCCGCCAAGTCCCCGGCCACGTCCCTGTTCCAATTCGTGTTCGCGTCCTGGGGTGAACAAGATAAGAATACTGAGAATGCGAAAGCCGAAGACGAGAGTAAAGACGTCGTATCGGCTTCCGCGACAGGAACTGGACAGCTTTTAGCCGTGACCGCCTTACTACACCGATTCGAGCAGGTTTTGTCTACCTATGTGGAAGAAGAGCGGTTAAGTGGCAAGTGCCCCTTGCCGAGGTAAGATTTTTATAAATCTTTAGTTATTTTAACTTTGCCCAAATTTACCAGCTCTCATTAAAGTGCAAAGTTCAGTTTTTCTATCATTGAGAGCGAGTTTGATTCGAGCTTTGAGGGGAATGAAAAAAGTTTTCGGGAAGAAAGGGAAATTTTTACAAGATTTCTGACTCGTTAGCAATAGAATAAAGTAAGTGTTATGGGGGGCGGGGGGTTGAGGGGGAGACGCCTTTATTTCTAGCGAGTCGAGGATACGCTAGACATGATGCATACAAAAAGCATTCTTTCTTTTTCGTCGCGCGTTAGAGGCTGAATTGAGCTCTATTTTTTGTAATTTCATAACTAGCTTTTGTGTAAACTTGGCAATCTAATCTTGTATTCTGTTGTGTTTGGTTCGCTGTTGTCTCGCAGGCATCGTGTGGCGGAAGTCAGCTTCGCTTTGCAGGGCCTAACCACCTTGATTTCATCACTCAAGAAAAATCCGGAGCAGGACTACGAGAAAAAAGGTACGTTTGGATTCTTTCCATTCTTGCGTTTGGGCATTATGTAGTTAGTTAAGAGACTGGGAAGTTAAATGGACATTTGAGTAAATGAGGTCGTTTATAGGATCGCCACGATCAATGTGGAGCCAAATTGTATCATTGTATCCCCATTTGGTCAATTTGACTGGCTCCTGTGCTCCTCAATTGGCGCGACCCTTGAAAGAAGTTTTGCTGCAGTACGCAGATCTTCTCCAGCCACCTCTGCTTACAAATCGCAGTTTGATCACAAGCAATGGCTCCCTTTGTTCCGGGGAATTACCCCATTGATACACGGATGTGCGTTATAATTTAAGTAATGTTTTATTATATACCAAAATTTTGGTTGTATTCGTTTGTTTATGCACTTTTTTGTTTGTGGGCGGGAGTCTTGCAATATACTGTGACGGTGAACCAAATGAAAAGTATTTTTAAAAAAATAACTTTCCCGACGTTCTCAAACGGTCTTGAAATGGAGAAGCTTAAGGGCGGATTCCGATACCAGCAGTCGTATATGGTTTATTATTGATTTACTATTATTGATTAAAGTAGCCTTGGTGAAGCGCCCACCATGTGTTTCAAAAGAAAAGGAAGCGTTCTAAAATAAGCCCAATGGAAAGCAACCTTCCAAAAGTTGATTCAGACGTATGGGTATGGTTTGTTTCTGTCATTTGAAGCACTTATTTTTTTTTAAGTATGCACATTTTGGGATGTTCCATAGAACAACCCAATTTTCCGTCATACGCTTCCCCTCAGCTCAACTCATTAGGTTCCGGAGCTGTTTTGCCTCAATGTGGAACTACCCTCTGGAGAGGGTACCAAGCTTCTCTAGAATACACAACGCGGGGCATGTACGTACAGCTCAGAGAGGTTTAGGGAGGCGTCGATACTTGGAATGCATGTCTCTTTTATTCAGTCCCTTGCACGTTTTCTTATTGGTTTTTGAGGGCCAAAGGAAAAGAATTAATGGTAAACTGAAAGTCAAATATTCTGTTTCTATTTTATCGACCTTGTCAATACAAAAATGATAAAAAATGTGGGGTTTCCAGCTTAAACTTGCGCATATTGTATCCTTAAGTCTGGGGAATGAAGAGATAGACGTAGGGAATTACGTAGTCTAGAACGGCATGTATTCCGTACTTTTATAACTTTTTTTCGTGCAAGAACATTCGTGCTAGGTTTTCAAGAGAGAGAGAGCAATATGAAGAAGCGCGCACGCCTACTGTGTTTTCCTCGCACAGCATCCGGACGAGTCTGCGGTAGAGCTGCTGCAGGTATATCAACATGCCCAGTGACATTGCTAGTTCGCTTCGGGTAGCTTATCATCTGGGACGAGCTTGTCTAGCTCGGGCGCAGCAACAAGAAGAGCAATCTGTGCCTCGGGTTAGCGTAGTCCATAACTGCTCCACCTAAAGCTGGCACGTATATATGCCCTGTGTACGTAATATACACGGTACAGAAATTTATGTAATTTCACCAGATTGCCCCACTAAAGTCCTGTGTCTTTTCCTTATTAAGGTCCCTACGGTATATGGGGCTCAGCAGTAGCCCGAAGCTACTGCCTACCCTCCTTTAGTGAGTACAAGAGCTTGGCTGTACACTACAGTACATACGTACAGTACATGCTTGTGAGCTGGCTGCGTTCAGCGTGATATGGAAGGTCACTTGTGTGGGTAGCTAAGACCTTTCCGGATGGGAATTGTTTCAGTGCTGCCGAAGCTTCCGTTCTCGCGGACATTACAGTGTATTTGATTTTCATCCCTCGCCTGGAGCTTTAGGAAGCTTTTCTATGGACCATTGTGCATTCTAGGCCGGTAGTAATGCTCCAAGAAGGGAAGTAATGATGGCTCGAGACGACGCGCCTGATGAACACTAAAAATTCGAGCAAGACCACAAGCTGTACGACGTGTTCGGCTACTGGGAAATTCTTCACGGTCTCGAAGAAGTCCAAGAAATTTTCTTGGTGCGTGTTTTGGAACGAAAAGGCACCTTCTCACTGTAAGTAAAAACTGAACTTGCAAGAAGTATAGCTGAGATCTATTGCGCTATCATAACCTTACAGCTGCAAAGCATGAGAAATTTCCGCATGGGTAGCGCATTACCGATTCCAAGGAGCAAACCCATTGTCCTGGCGACGCGCTGTAATAGAACTTGATGATCAGCTACGCAATTAATAGCGTATAGCCATCCTCGTAGTTCTGCTATGGAAAAGCTTGTTGTTGTGCTTGTTTTTTGTCAGAAAGTTCTATTTTCTCCTTCTTTCTTTTTCTCGCCGAAGAAACTAGGAAATTTCTAGGATTGCCTTACAACATAATTTTTTTATTCTTTTGGGGAGAGAAAGATGGAGGCTCTTACGTCCCAAGCTTCATCTCTGGGTTTCGCTTCGTGTCCAGCATTTCAGCCGGCTGCACTGAGTAACATCCTCCGTTCGATTTCGTGTCAGACCTTTAAGCTTGCGTACCTGGAGCAATTTTTTATAGGCTTGATTGCGTCTAAAACCCAACTTCGGTCTAGGAAATTGGACGATTTCGTTTCCCTTGTCTTTTTCCAAAGTGTTCGACACAAGCTTGTTTCTAAACAAAGCAGCCTAAGCTTCCAGTTCAGCCCCGTTTCGTCTCTCTATCCCTTATACGCTTAGAGCTAAAAAAGTTGGTTGGGTTGAGATGCTTTCTTTTAAAACTGTTGCCCACAAAAGGATTTCCGAGCGACTTTTTTCTTAGACAGGGAATATAAGACACGGTTCTTTGTGGTCGTGTGTCTCATTAAAAATTTTGCTGGGATCAGCCATTTAAAAGTTGAAGGCAGATCTGTCGACTGAAAATTACGTGCGCCCCAACTTCTACTTCAGAAGGAATGCCAAGTAGGCAACTTGTATTCGCTGCTTTTGCTGTAAACCACATTACAGCTTTTCACTTCATGTCGGGGGTACTTGAAGATAAAAACTGGAACAAGGCATTGTTTTATAGATCTCGGTTGCTAAATCGTATCCTATTAATCTCGGTTGCTACATCGGATCCTATTAATTTATTTTAGGCAGCCTGGTTTAAGTCGCAGAAAACTTGGTCTTTCGGATCTCTTTTGGAAGTTTTTTAAAAGATATATTGAAGTATTTTTGACCTTATAAGCTCGGAGGGTAAAAAGTAGAGAACGTATAACATGGCTGAGCGAAGAATGGAAGGTTTTTGTCGTCCAGCTTTTCTCAACTTTCTTGAGTTAGAAGCTTTTCATATAGCAGGGAGGAAAAGACGGTACATTTCTTTCCACAGCACTGTTGTTGGTTGTCCAGAATTGCCTCCCTTGCGGACCAGCAAAAATGGAAGAAAGTAATTTGGCGTCTAATGCCTTTTCTACACATAGGGGCAGTATGGGAAAAGGATTGCATTTGTCATAATATCGGGAAGTGCTGTGTGACTTGCGTGTCGTTTACTCCATGGAGAGAGAAAAATTACTGACCCGGCAAATTACACTAAAAGTGATTAGTTCCCCGTTATTGTGTCTGCAACTTACCATATAACGGCATGTCTTTAATCAAGCTCCGTATTAAGGATGCGGGCTAAGGTAGTCCAAGAAGTAGACGAGTCGCTTGTAAGCAGATCACATGGGGTTAATTAATAAGTGTAAAATTTTTCGACGCTACCCACTTAATGTCCTGGCGTGGGTTGCGTAATGCATTTAGAGGTAAGGGCATTATAGACCTGCTCGCGTGTCAGTCCTATGTGCGAAATGTCCCAAGTTTTCGTGTAAGTTTTTAAAAAATAGGATCCCTGAGCTCTTTTGTGGTTATTTCGCTGCATAGCTGTTTACTGCGTAGGAAAGCATGATCAATTTGTGCGTACTCTTCGGGTTTCTAGTATAGAGATAAAAGAAATCCCGTCGAGCAACTCGGCAGCAATGAACGAAACAGCTGGATCAGAGCTAAGGATTTCTTGATGCAGAACAAATTAATGATGTAGAACGAAAGGCCAGACAGAAAGAGAAAAACGTTTCAGTTCGATTTAGGTCCTTCAGTTAAACTGTAGCATCCTGATAGTGTCATTTTGATGGATAAATCAAAGTGGTAGTGTAGAGATGTTCGATGGGATTTGGGGGGTTGCACTTTGGTCATCTTTTCTTTTCCTTCATTTCTTCTGCAGCTTTTCTGACCATCGTATATATACGTCGTCAGCAAGCGACAGTGTAATTAACCCGCCCCTTGCTAGCTCATTACGAAAGGCAAGCCAGCAATTCCGACGTATCCTGGCTTGTTTTGACTGCTATAACCGAAAACGTCTTCTTTTTCCTTTCGGGGGCTGTGTCGTCTTCCACGTCCAATTCTGCGTCCGTTGTGTCGGAAAGATGGCTTGTCATAAACGCTGGTGGACGGTCATGAAGATCGCATTCATTCTCAGGTGAAAAAGCAATTTTTTGTCTTGGTAAAGTGACAAATCTCATAAGGGGTAATATCATTCATCCTTCACTTTAGTGGAACGTGCGCCTTGGAGTTGGCAGACATTATGCCCGAAGATAAGACATATGATAAAATGCGGCCGCCAAAAGTCAGCGGGCAACCGACGACAGTAGAATTTCACGTGACGGTCATGGGTCTCGATTCCATCAACGAAAACTCGATGGTGAGTAGCTGTATTGACACATCATCCGTCTTCTTTTATCTGACGCAATTTTCGCTCCATTATCCCGCCCTTATTTTTTTTTTTACTCCGTATGAGTAAAAACCAGGATAGCTGTCATGGCTAAGCTTTCTATTAGGTATGGAAGGATGTTATTAGGCCCAGAAGGATGTTTTTTTTTTTTGCTTGGGAAATTTTTTCCACGAGTTGAGATTTTTTCTGGACATAACAAAGAAGCTACCGAGCGAAGTAAAAAGCAAGCCGGATTAACAATAGGTTTCCCGGACATAAGAACTGTTTGCTCGTTGCAGTTCATCATTCATTACAGTATCATTTCGTCGGTGGAAAAGCAGGCCGACGTAATGTTGGGGAGCCCTCCTTTGATAGTACTTTGGGCACAGGATAGGGCGATAAAGATACGGAATTTCTTGTTACAGTTTACTATTGTAACGCCTTTTAATATTTTATTTCTGACTTTACAAATTTCATGAGTGAAATTCATGCTTCCATAGACTATAATGATAAGCAATTTTATTATACTAGACCTCCTCATTGGTAACAAACGTAATGTCTTTTGAAATAAAAGCTGCCGATGTTCTCCCAAAAGACCGGGCGGAAATTCGTAGCGCTAATGCGGCGTATCCTACCAATGCAACGACGCAGCAATGGAAAGGGGACAAGTAACCGAACAAACTCGCTCCTTACCCGGGACTCGTAGCGTTACTCCGGCTTGGTCTTACTGCGCTTGATTGCTATACCTCTTCTTGCTTTTAGACGGAATAGTACACGATATGTTTTTTTTCTGCAGTGTTGAAAGTCGGGTAGTGAGATAAATAGCCAGTTGTAGTTTGTATGTGTGACAGCCAGGCAAAAACTACTCACGCAGACACTTATTTACCAGGGTCGAAACCGTATTTTATGTGGACAACAGTGCATTTGTGTGTTAATATGTTCGGGAATGTTAATGTGAGATATAATATGGAAGTGGCAGGCCGATCTGGTCTAATGTCGATTTATTTGGTACATAAAGTTAATCCAACCATTCGTAACACAGCTCAGTCTTCCCACATCTACCCAGGGACAACCGGCCATGTTTAGGCTTACACTGCCGCATATAAGTTCGTTGAGGCGGAAAGCTGAAGACTGCAAGATTTTGGAGAAGATTTCCTTTGTTACGCAACGGAAAAATTCCCTCTTGTAAATTAAAAGTGCGTTGGACCGTCCAAATTGTATTAATCACACCACCCGCAAGGATAATTTTCTTTCGTATTCTTTATATTTTATTTTTTACTCAAACACTCGACGTTAGTCACTTGTCAATTAGGCCATGGTCCGCTCGATTTTTAACATTACGTTATAAAAAAAGTAATTTGAATAATGATGCCGTGACATTTTATCTTGCAGACCTATGCTGCCGACATCTTTTTCGCGCAAACTTGGAGAGATCATCGTCTTCGCTTTCCTGAAAATATGACGACAGATTACCGGTATGTGATTTTTCATTTTAATTATTATTACGTGGCTTATGAAAGAATGAAGTCAAGTAGAAGTTTCGCAAGACTATATTTAGAGTTAGCTAGGCAAGCTCATCGAAGCTTTGTAGAACAGCATCTATGCGCGATTTGCCACTTTAAGACCTCTTCTGAGGGAACTAAGACGAAGAAGCAAGAGTCCTTTATTCTTTTGAAGTTAAAGTCCGTATGTGTGCCGTGTCTGGTGGGCTTTTGATGGGATCGATGCTCCACGCCATGAAGAGATCTTGTGGTTAAAAATGGGAACTTATGAGTGTTTGGACGCCTCTTGAGGCGAAAGGGACGGCTGAGCTTTCGAACACGTTCGGCCCCTTAAAACATTCACGAACACCTTTTCAAAGGGTGGGGGAGGGGAGGAGGAGACCTTTCTGAGGGACGTCAAAGATTCACAGACACATTGATCAAGATTCCTAAATAGAATACTCCTTATGAGAGAGAGAAAGAATATGGTTATATTGTCCTCGTTTAGTTGCCAAGTTCTTCCCATCCCTTTTACTGGGAACACGTACGCAGAACGCCTATTGTCCATCCCAAGTTTTTAGAATTGAGTGAAGCAAAACCAAGAAACTGGAAAGGGAAGATTTGGCAGAGGAAAATCGGGTGGGATCCCGCCCCTCTTCGATATGTCTAGTCGCTCTTATGCTCATCATTTTGTGCTTATAAAGAAAAGAAAAGCCCTTTTTGTTGAGCAGGAAATGGGAGCGCAAGGGAGAACAGCAAGAGAGAACAAAAATAAGGTTCCGTGCCTTATCTCCGAATTACATTCCACATTGAGAGAGCACGAGCGGAACCAAGATGACCAGTTGGCGGTACTGTGAGGACCTCTTGATGGAGCTGATTATGGGGCCGTATAAAGGAACCAATTCTTTTTTTATTTTATTTTTTTAGTTAAGTGCGAAAGGAACAACAAGAATTTTTCGGACCGAGAAAAGCTATCGAGTTGGTGTAAAAAAGAGGAAGGCATCGCAGGGGTCTTAAAGCTGCGAGATAATGAGTTTGCTTACGAGAAAACAAGGAAGTCAGACCTACGACTTACTAAGAGGCATTTTTATTTAAGCGGCAAAGTTATCTAGGCAGATTGAGGGACTCCGTTGCGGATGCTAGGCAAGTCAGTTATTTTAGCCCAAAACGGAAGCTAATGAAGAAGAGAACTAAAAAGGAGCTTGTGCATAGAAATTAAAAGACCCATCAACGGATTAATTTTTAATGCTATACGGCAAAACAGGAAGGCGAGAAAAAAGTCAGTTTTGAGTTGGAAAGGTCAGCTTATATGAACTAATTTCCTTCTCTTTAATATTATATTTTACTAGGTTACTAGAAATAGAATGGCTCAAGGCAATGTGGCGACCGGATTCTTACTTTAAAAACGCCAAGCAAGTTCACTTCCAAACCATGACAATTCCTAATCATTACCTATGGCTATATAAAGACAGACGGATTCTCTACATGGTCAAGTACTTCAATTCTATCTACGTTCTATAACACTACCTAATTAATTATTATATTTTTCTTTTTAAGGTTGACATTAACGTTGTCCTGTGCGATGAACTTTGCCCTCTACCCACATGGTAAATTTTCCTTGTACCAGTCTTTTTGTCATTCATTGTACATTCTTTTCTCTGAACAGATACCCAGGAGTGCAAATTACAGATGGAAAGTAGTAAGTCGAGCTTATATTTAGTTACTTTACGAAAGGCTGTTTGCCCAAGTCCCACACCGCTATGTCAACAAATCAATACGCAATGATCCCTGTAACGAAACGTAGAGCCAGGCAATTTGGGATTACCTTCGCTTTCTTTTTCAAAATCCCCAGACTCCCAGCATATAATTAATGCTTAATTGCAATCCTCTTTGGCAGTTTCTCACACGACCGACGATCTTGTATTTATCTTTGACGCTGAAGTTCCCTTGGCCGTCGATGACAAAATTGAACTACCGCAGCTCCAGCTCGTTAATAATTATACCAACGATTGCACGCAAGTTTATTCCACGGGTAAAGTATACTTCCTGTACAAAGTTTTGTTCCGCGGAACGAGTCCTTCCTTTGCACCAATAATGTTTGCTTCGGTCTTACAGGAAACTTCACTTGCCTGGAAGTGGTATTTGTTCTCAAACGCAGACTTGGATATTATCTCTTCCACACTTACATTCCCACTTGCCTTATTGTCATCATGTCGGTAAGTTGATTATTAGCTGAGTACTTTTCCCCCCTCCCCCCAAAAAGGGTTAAAAACTTCCTTCTTGCGTAAAAAGACAAAAGACGAAGAAAAGATCGAATCTTAATGGCTCTGATAAGAGTATACCATGTCGAAGCAATTCAGCATTTATGTAGTTTGGATCGATTAAAGATCGAAATGCCTTCTTTCTTCTTTGTATAATAGCTTGATTATGTGTTGCACTATAAGTTGCATTTTTGCCATAAGCCGGCGCTGTGTAGAGGAAGCAAATGTTGGCAAGGTATCCTAATAGCTTTCTGTTGGCTTAGTGGGTGTCGTTCTGGATTAAGCCCGAAGTAGCTCCGGCGCGTGTGACTCTGGGTGTAACGTCATTATTGACCCTTTCTACTCAACACGCCAAGTCGCAAGCCTCATTGCCTCCGGTTTCTTATCTGAAAGCTGTTGACGCTTTTATGTCCACATGCACCATGTAAATCTCATTTTTAAGTCCAGACAGAGAAACCAAAGGTCTCCACCATCTTTCTTTTTTTTTTCTTTTTTTTTTCAGATTCGTCTTCATGGCACTGATGGAATATTGCCTAGTTAACATAGTCCTGGGAGACTCGGATGGGCCCAAACCCGGAGAGCCACCGAAGCAAGACAGACTATTTGACCTCGCCGCGAAAGTACCAGCTCGTACCCCGCTTCTAATGCAGCACACTTTAAATTCCCTTTATTATTATTTTTTGTGCTACGTAACGTAGGAGAATGCGAGGATGCTAACGGGAGCCCCGCCTCGTCCTCCAAGTTTGACTCCAGCCCAACGCGCACGGGCTCGGGCTGTGTACATAGATCGCTGTTCCCGGATTTTATTCCCAGCACTTTTTGCTCTTTTGAACGCAATTTATTGGGCAGTTTTTGGAACTTACATATGAACAACGAAACAACGAATCTTGTAATGGTGGAGGTAAGTTTTGGTAGCGTATGTGGAGGCAGTTTTGGTAGAAAGCTGTTAATGCTGCAAGTACCTGGGAATTGAAGTTTTTCCGAGGTCCGGTTTCAAGGGCTGCCATAAAAAGAGGGCTGTGTAAAGAAGTGAATATCGTTTCGTTCTTTTTACAGTATTGGTGTCGTGCATTTTTTCTTTGTTTACGTTACGTTGTTTCGTTTACTTAGCTTAACTTATTTCTTTAGCCTTACGTTATTTAAAGAAATTTTCCGGCTTTCTCTGCTTTTCAATAATAGCAAACAAATAATGGAAAATAAGGAAGATTTCCGTTCTGTGAGTTACTCCAAATCTTTTCATTATAACGCCCCCTTCTATAACTCTTACACAGCCCTGTTTAAGAAAGGGGAGTAATTTGGGTCTCACCTTTAATGCTACGCCAGTAACATTAATATCAATCTTACAAATCCTCCTTCTCGCACTCTTTTTCAAGATTGCACTCTCTTCGAAGATCAAGTAGATATTCAAGTTTCGACTTTGAAAACAATGTCATGTTTGGATGTCTGTTAATGTAATCGCAATAACGCTCATTACAAAAATCAATCATATTTAACGCTGATCAAATTAACCGTTTCAATTCACGTTTCTGCCTTCGACTTTTTCTGCTTACTTTCCTTCTTTTTTAATTGACGAGCCTCTTTGCGCTCCTGTTGTGTCTTCTTAAATTGTTTACGGTCCTCTTCCCATTTTTGTCGGAACATGGTATAAAGCCTCATGGCAGCTTGGGCGTCTTGGACCTGTGACGGTAATTTTAGATATACGATTTTACAGAAAGGCAAAATGAAGATAAATCGCTTACTGAACTGTGCTCGCCCGACTGGATGTTTATCCCAAGTAACTGGGACGCTAACATTCTTAACGAGGGCGTCGCTCCGCCTATCAACGCACGGAATCCTTTGTACCTAAGAAAAATGTTGGAAAAATGTGAAATATGGAAAAATACAGTTCGTCAGTATAGCGACTATATACTTGGCTGTGTCGCGAATGTCAGAGGCTGGATGATTTAGAAACAGAACATCAAGATCGTGTTTCAATGCATGGCCTACGAGTATTCTCCCTTTCAATAATTCCGCAACTTCGGCTTGCACAACGCCAAGTTCCACAGCTGTAAGATAACGGTCTCATTAATTGTGCTGCTCTGCGATTGTGAATAACAACGTACCATTCGTCAAATCAGACGGTCGGATCCCACTCACATGAGTGCGATAATTAGTTACTTTCTCACCGGGTTGCACATATTTGTCGTATATGGCGTGACCATACTGGTTTACTAATGAGACCCGCGCGACGGTGCTTTCATCATTAAGGCCGACACCCACCATCTCACAATCCATGGCAATATATTTGGTTAATCCTTTATACGCATTATCTTTCAGCAGAATTGTAGAGCCGTTTTCAGATTTCACGGTTTTGGAAGACTGCAGAAAGATCTCATCAACGCCATCAAACCAAATCTCTTCAGACTCTTCAGTGACCACTTCAGTCACCGCTTTTTCATTAGGCTGTAACGTAGATGTAGACGCGGGAGTTTTTTCATCTGCTATCCTGAGTCTCTTCTTGGTTCTATAAGGGGGTTCCATTTTCCTTTTCACAGCTCTTGGAGGAGGCATGGTCTAAGTAGTTAATTAACGATTGGATTATTTATCAAATAATTATTAATATTATGTGACAATTACCTCTAACAGTTTTTTCCAATTTGAAGAGATATCCTCGGGCTTTTCTGGAATCTTAGCTGACGTGGTAGCATGTACGGGTTTCATTTTGATCCCTTTTTTCAACCCAGAAGAATCCTGAAGCTGTACGTCATTGGCTTTCGTGTTCGTCGTTGACGATGTAGTTGTACCTGTAGATACTTCTGCAACAGGATTTGCAGCACTTTTTCTGGAAAAGGGTTTATTTGTAGGTTTATTCGACACTTGCATGTTCTTCTCGAACATCCATTTGTGTTTTGCTTGGCCTTTATTTTTCATTTCGAGCACAGAAACTCTCTTGGCGATGTAAACAAACCACACACGTGGGGATACAAAATAGGGCCCAAGAGAAGAGCCTTCGTGACTCGTAGTTACTTGACCGACCAATAATTGCGAAACTGAAAACTCAGCCTGTTGAGCCATGTGTTGAGCTATCCAGTCTGGGAAAACAGTGTTAACTATTGTAGGTAGTGACACAAGCGTCATCGCGAGGAACTAAAATCGGCTATACCGGTTGCAGGGTGAGTAAGTTATGTACCATGACGATAGAGGCGCTAAAAACGACAAGCATTTTATTACAGGCAAAAAATCCCAGCTTGCATTCTAAGCGCTGGAGCGCAGTCTTGGGTCGTTTTGCGTAGGCGGTGAGGTCGGAGGGTTCGTGTAGAAGTTTGAAAACAAAACAGTCGCGGATATTCTATAAATACGTCTATTATGTCTCCAGACTTCAGCTTTACTCTGCTCCACTCGTGCATATTCACTGTTACATTGTTGATTGCGTATCTTTCCTATCAGAATGCAAGTTTCTTCACGTGGCATCCTAGTCTTATGACAACTTCTGTAAGTCCTCAGTTGAGTTTCTTTGATTTGTCTACTAAAAGTAACTAACAAGGAAGTTATGTGACATTTTTTTAAATCTTTAGTTTCTGTTCTTGATGAATGAGGCAGTGGTCTTGTTTTCCTCTCACTTGTCGCTGGTTCCGAGACAATTTAAACCTTGGTTTGTTACCATCCATTTGACCCTCCAATGGCTTGCTGCCACTGCGGCAGGAGTGGGCTTCTATGTCATTTATACCAACAAAAATATGTATAAGAAAGAGCATTTTACCTCATGGCACGGTCTTGCAGGACTTGCTACTATGATAGTTTTAGCTGCGCAAATGATATTAGGCGCAGCAACGAAGTATAATGCTGTTGTCAATTCCCTATTCGGCATTCGTTCAGTCACAATCAAAGCTTTGCATTCCGTACTAAGTGCAACATTGAGTCTCTTGGCTACTGTAACTTTAGTAGGCGGAACGTATAGTAATTGGTATTCCAATGTGGTCCAGCCTGTTATTCAAAACCTTACAGCTCTGGTTTTTATAGTAGTTGGTGTGTGGATTTCCGTTACCACGATCAATAACAACCAGAAACGCTTGAAGAAAGCCCTGTGGTCTGCGTAAGTGTCAGACAAGGAGTTTAGGACAATTTTGTAGTAGAATAGTTGGGCTACGTTAATGAAACCGCATAGGGGGAAGTATATAGCTTAGGTTTCTCGTCAGATAGTGCACTTGCAATTGACGCGACGACAACTTGTTCTCGGCCTTTTTTGTTTCCTGCTTATCCATGCAGCTGTCAAGGGTCCAATCTTGGTTAAATTGTTTACTGCCAATTGTTTCAGTGCTGCAGCTGTGTCTGTTCTTGAATTGGGCATTTAGTTTGCGTATACTATAATAAAAAAAAGTATTCGATGAATAAATGTTTTGTGATTTTATTTTATCTTTTATTTATATGAATTACAGTTTGCTAGTAAATTTTGTTAGGGTTAAAAGTTGTTCTTAAAAAACAGTGGCGTGTACTGGGCTAGGAAAGCTTTTCCCTTCTTGGAAATCCTTGAAAAGAGGATTTCTTTCGTGAATGAGCAGGCTTAATTTGCCTCTCTTTGGGCATATACGGCCTTTACTTTGCTACAATATTTTGAAGCTTTCAAATGACGTTCGACGCAGTTGAACCTGAACCCTTTCGCTTGCTGAGCATAAAAAAAACTATTTCGCTGGCAACCCGGTTCCCAAGGAAATTTTTTTCATGTTGTGGGAGGGCTATCAAGAGCGTAACTTCCAAGAAAGTCTCCTTTTCTAAGTCTTTTATATTCAAGATTGTGTTCCAGAAGTCCGAAACCCTTGCTACCACCAGCAACTTCTTTATCATGAAGCGAGTCATTATAACAAAAGGTTCATGGCAAAGTCTGTCGTTGCCTTTTCGTTCAGAATCACCAAATGACAAAAGTCAATTGTGCACGGGCTATTGTCCGCACTCGCCTGTGGTTATTCGTGAACCCTTCCTACTTCTTTTTCTCTTTTGGGGGGTTCTTCTTTCATACTCCGCAAACTGCTGATTCACGATACTCGATTAAACGCTTCTCTTTAAAGCCAGGAGTCTGTCCTCAATGAGAATCCCTGCCAGCATCCTACATTATCTCTATTAGTCCGTCAACGCGAGTAATCAGACAGGAAACAGTTAGAGATGTCTCAATTTTTCAGCCATCTTTTGCTGTTATTGGTATCATTTGCACCAGAAATTATGCGCAGAACCGAATGAAATAAACAAATGGCCGCTTTTTTTGCGCGCGCTTTATCTCTGAATGTTTTATCTCTGAAACAGCTGAAGGGTTGGAAGTTGCACAAGAACAGTTTTTGTTTGAAGTCACGGGATATTTGCTGTCCGATAATGAAAGTGCACAAACAAACTTCCGAAAAGGAATGTCTGCATGCCTTGTTTGGAAAACTGAACAAGAAATGACGTCGAGATTTGCAAGTATCACCTGGTTAATACGTTGTACCCTTTCTTTTTCATTTTGCACGTAGATATTTGGATAGTAGTTTGGGGGTGAGGGCACAAGCAAGTAAACCAATCTGAGTGGCCTTTTGTCCAAGCAAAAGCCGTGTAGCAAGTTTTTTCAAGGATTGCGCAATTTTGGTCATTACACAGCCCGACCCTAGGCGTTCGTATCCAACCAGTTTTGTTGACGAGGTCGCCAACAATAATCGTTGCTTATAATTGTTTTGCAACAGGACAAAATTTCACGTGTGAGTAATAGGATAATTGCGACGGTACGTGTTCTTTTGGATGCTTTTTTTTGGAGCTACGTAAACGCTGTACAATCTCACAACTGTTCCCTATCTGTATCATTGTGTCATTTGAAGCGTACTTCCCAAAACACTTTTTTGACAATTTATTTCCCCAAGACTCTTCCGTTTCAGCTCGTTTACGCTCTTTTCCTTTCATACCTCAATGCAATTACGTACAGGTGAGTATAGGGTAGGTTTTGTTAGATAATACCTCTAGCTTTCAAAGTCGTAAAATACTCTTTTTTAAAAAACAAACTAGTTTTAATGCGCTTGGCAAGCGTTTGTTTCGTTTCGTTTCATAGTACACGAACGCAAAACGCCCGTTTTATCGCCATCCTTTATTCGATGATCTTTTCGCTTGATGTTCTTTTTTGAACGACAATTCGACGTGTCGAGTGGCAAATCTACAGAATCAGGACGCTGTGGAGGTCAACAACGGACTCGAATAGGAAGGGAAATGGCGATGCTCATCGCCCGGGACACTGTAGCTCGCTCGAGAGAGAGCAGCATTACGTTAGTTGCTATGCTGACGTCCATCACGGATGATTCAAGCGCGTTGCTGTTCAACGTATGCCTGCACAATTTAAGGCGGTGTTGTTTATATATTCTAGGTGTCAAGTGATAATTGAGCCATTTCAAGTTAAAACATTCTGATCAGGGGAAAACCATTCCTCCGGGAATCTTATGTTATGCCAACAAGGTCAGTGTTAAAAAAATAAATTGGTGATAAAGTTTAATTGACAGGATTTGAAACTAGCTTGCGTTTGATGCTAACGTATTGTTAATGCAAATTATGGTTGTATGCGTGAGTGTCGAGCGTCGCTTATGTCGAAATGAGAATGGAGGAGCTAAGGGGACTCGGAAACGTACAGGTTTTCCTTGTTAAGTGTGCAGCAATTGCGTACATGGTAAAACTTGGGTTTTCTTGGCACGAATGTCTGACAGGAAAATGGGGCGAGGAATGGGCTCCTCAGTACAATATGCACACACATACGCCGGACTGAGAAGGAACCTCCAGATTCCGTGAACAGAACCGAGTGCATGTTTAGGGATTTTTTTTTTTATTTTATGTTATTCTTCTTTTTGTGTATTTCTATTCCATCCTAATTTTCTTTCTGGGAAACCCAGATGCAAAGGGTCAGTGCACTAAATATTCTGTAACGCTCACGAACCGTTCAACTTGCTTCCATAACGGCAACGTAATGTAAGGGAGCGTGCTATTTAGGCCTTAGGCCACCCACCTCACCCCACTAGCCACTACCCCCGCCAACGCCCTCTAAGGACAGGTTAAATGAAATTTCGGGATTCAAAACTTGCCCTACGATTTGCTACAGGCAAGATAGGATAGCTCAGCAGACAATAAAGCAGTTGTCAGACTTTTCCCCCCTGATTTAGCTTTGGCATTTTGCCGCGTCTTTTTCTGACCCATTCTTTGTCTACGTTATAGTAGGCCCATGGTGCAATAAATCCTCTTTTCTTTGGTGTTACACATTCTTGACCGATTTAGCAACGTAAACCTCAGTTACTCACATGAGACCCAAGCCGAAACTTAGTTTTTAAGATACAGGCCTATACAGTACATGCCGCTTTTTGTGATCACGTTTGTCAATTGAATATTGAGTCTAATAAGCGGAGATTCTGATAACCGAAAATCGGTTATTTGCTTGTTTAAACCAAAGAAACAAAGCATCGTCAACTTTTCGACACTTTCCCACATATTTCCTTTTTCTAGATGCACTAGACCCACTATTGTTTATTTCGTAACGATTTTTTAACAATTTTGATAGAGATGGTTGAGGAATTTCTAATTTAACGGCCGCTTCCCTTTGTGGCAAACTTTTAAATTTAACTTGTTGTAACTTTCAATGAGCCGCAACTTTTCTTTTACATTTGAATCAACTCTTTTCTTGTTCGTCGCCATTTTTATATAACCACACGTCTAAGCTTTAACACTGCGGATTTGGAGCCTATACTCCTACGCTTAGATAGGGTTCTCAACACGATATCCGTTCTAATTTTCACAGTCAATTAAACGAACTGGTAATTTAATTGAATAACCTACTAATTTAATTGAGTGGGGAGTTCAGAAGGGATTTCTGCCTAGGCGTAGTAGTAGGCTGGAAATGACAGGATTGGTCAAAACGACGTAAAATCAATGTCATTGGTCAATATGCGAAGTCCATCTAGCAATCACTGTACTGTAGTTTCGTTACTGTACGTGTGAAGATTCTTTTGAAACTGATTCTACTATCTGTAAGTGTGAATATAAAAACCGATTAAAATGGTATGAATTTTATCATTTTGAATCAGTCCTTTTAAATTTGATTCCGTAAAGCGGCTGATTCTAATAACCAGTGGTCACAATAAGCGGCATCTACGGTACTCAAATTTAAAACGCAATACACAATTTACGTCAAGCCTTGGTACTTTGTTGCTAATCTGCAATACAAAAATATAGTGCCTACTTGTATGCCAATAAATTTAATTTAAAGATTTAACATTTACATTATAGGCATAAAGTTTAAGGCATTTTACTATTGAAACACGTAAAAAGATTCTAAGTTACAAGTACAAAAGCTAGGGCAAAAAAAATATAGTAAAAAGCGTTACAAAAAAAAAATTGTGTAATTTTAAGGAATACATTACTCAGAGTTATTCATAAAATTGTTGTCATTTTTGCGAATGTGGTTAGCGAACCGCGGTTCTGAATCAGTTCATGAAAACGTCACTCAAGTTATAAAGTCAAATTTGTAATAATTATTTCGTTTATAGTAATGGGGCCACAACGGTCGTTCTGACAACTTCGTAATGGCATAGGATTAGTTCAGTACAGTAGACCTAAAATTGTAGTATGAACATAAAAGATCCAAATGATATGGAATTGCTATTCCGAGTAATACTCGTATGTCAAGATGAGGTTGACCGCTTCCGGTATTTGTGATATGAAAACGGACGCGTCTATCATTTTTTAGTGTTTTCAGATTTTGATATGCGTTTGCATCCAGTCGCTCTCAAAAGAGCACCCAACAGGGATGTGAAGCTGTGCGAACATGATGTGCATAAATACCAAAAGGCAAAGGTTAGGTTTAGTAGCATACAGGAAGCTTTTATCCCCGTGACTATACCACAGTTTCCTTCTTTGCAATGCAAAAGTAATGAGCACGCAACCCACAAGCCAAGCAAGAGCTATTCTTGGAAGTTTGCCCTTGTTTTCCTGTTCCGTCGAAAGTTTGTCTATAATTGTCAGTTTTGTTGGTCACTGTTTGCCGTCTTTCATGCGTAAAGAACAGTACGGGCACACAATTCTCGGAAATTTTAAGGAAAACTTGCCTTTAAACGGCCTAGAAGTTCGACAGATTAACAAATGAGATTAAAACCTTACTTTATTTGGTAGCTCTTTGGCTCAACTATTCATTTACCTTGTTAGTCTTTACAGTACTCGCAATAGGTCTATATGATTATAATTAATCAAAGGATTGGGTGTGAGTGTCAGTAACACTGCTGTAATTCGAGAGTCAGTTAACATACCTTTCGCTACACGTATTTATTATTTACAGTGAAATTTCGAGTGATAGCTTGCTAGTAACCGGTTTCTCGACTTTTGGGAGATCTAAAAATAGTACGGATGGATTGCGTGTCGGTGCCATATTCCTGACTAGGATGATAGCAATTTTTTTTTCATCTACTCTCTTTACTGTAAGTAATACTTCTAGTTTTACACTAATTTTATGGCAAAACTGTAGAATTTCAAATTGGAACGCAGCTATATAATATTTATATTTAATTTGACAAGTTCTAAGCAACAAAATGCCTCCAAGTTCTGTAGATTTATTATTGTAATAAATAAAAGAAAATTTTCTTATTATAATTTTACATTATGTTAGTGGAATAAAACAGGCACTTCAGTATCTAATTGGAAATAAAATAATGACAAATGTTTCTATAGTATATGTGCACGTGCATTTTTCTTCAGTCGTGATAAAGCCAAAAGAGGAGAGGTGCATTTATGATAAGATTCTAAACGCTTTGACGCATTTGTGATAACGCCTGTGTTTATCCTTTGCTTTTTCGATGCGTAAATAAAACCTGTAGTTTGTCCTTACTGTTGTGTGTAATTGAATGCATTGCTTGGTGCTGTGGAAGGATTTCCAAAAAACAAAAAGGCAGATCCCGTTTTATCCCTTTAAGCGAGATTTGTAATACGGAGTCGTTTGCTTGTGTTCCACAATAACCGAACTTCATGACGAATGCAAGGTAAGCTGCTTATTGTGAACCACGTTTAGTGGAATCGAAGCGGCTTGTACCGTAACCCAAAAGAAAGCACACAGTAGAAAACTCTCGCAAGTCGCATCCTTTCGCTAGGTGTTGCCGACAGGGAAGGAAAAATATTAGATGTGATGCTCTACAATAAAGTATAAATGACGTTCTTATTTAGCATGTTTGTGTTGTAGTCAGGACAAATTCGTCATTTGAAAATGTATTTCTATGAGGGTATTGAAATGGGCGTTGCTCTTGTTTTACGTAAGCAGCTTTTTATACGGTTTGCCTATTTGCCTGTTACCCGTGTAATGTTTGCAGTAACCGAAAGGATGAGCAGCGTTTGACCAGGTCGACTGAAAGCCAACTATTACTGTGTATGTTTATTTTTAGTGATGGCATCATTGTCGCCTTATCTGTCTCAAGTGTTCAAGTGTTATAGACAGTTCCTAGTATAATATTGCTGAGCCAATTTCTGTTACGTGCTTATCGCGATCGTAAGGGATAGGAAAAATAAATACATTTGCAAGAATCATCGGGTAGGTAACGTCAATGCATGCTTTGTTTTTTTAAATTGTAGATAGGGAAATCAAACTGCGTACTTTTGTGTAGCATAGAATGACAGCTGTACACTGTAAAAATTTCAACTACAAATTCGTAGTAGCGCAAAATTCACTATGAATTTACAGTAAAACTACTGATATGTTATCATAAAATAACTTATTTTATGATAACATATCAGTAGTTTTACTGTAAATTCATAGTGAATTTTGCGCCACTACGAATTTGTCGTAAATTAACCAAGAAAATTTTTACAGTGTAGGTGGAGCCATCGCGCTGTATAATTAACATGACACAAGAGACTCCTGTATTGCTGTTTGTTCTGTAAGCAAATATTTACCAAAGAGCAATACCACAGTACAAAAGTTTACACAGTGTAAACCGTTATACTGTGGCAATACCTAAATATCGTTGCAGCCGTCGAACCATTGACAGGCTTAGATTAATTCGAAACGAGGGTTTATTAAGCATGCGCAGCTTGTTAAAAAGAATGCAGATCACTAGGATTAAAAATTTATAGCAGATAAAGCAGTTGTTTAGCTACCACTTAGTTACTAAGCTTTACATTATCAAAAATAAAGATAGAGCCAGAAAAGTGATGCAATAAGGCATATGAGTCATATGTAACGAGATATGCAGACGGTTTCTTACTCAATACTCTAAAGGAACAGCAGCCCTATAGTCTTGGACATCAAGGAAGCCAAGTTCGGCTTGCTTTAGCCTTAGCATCTCGGAATTGTAGATTTATAGCTTTCTCGAAATTCGTTGCTGTTCTTTCCCGCTTCTCGTGCACGAGCCAAGCACCGAGCCAAAATTTGCTCTTGGAACCGCCCTGGAACAAGCGGGAATAGCGTAGTCAGGGTCGTGATAAGAACGAGGCCAGTCCAATAAGGACTGCAGGCGACAGCAGCGCCGCAAAAGCGGCTAGCGTTGTAACTTTGGCTTTGTGTGTTCCAGAAATATGGCCGTCTTTGACTGTTGATGTTGCAAAAGGGCTTTCTAAATTAGTGTTGTAAATTGGCAATTAAAGTCCGTGTTGAAAAGGGGTGAGAGAGAAAGTGTGGAACGCTTCCTTTGCTCTGTGTTTTCTTGGAAAAGGAACCGTCCGTCATGTAAGGAGAAAGATCGATGCTTGCTAGTTTACATTTGCCTATGCTTCATGGACGTGCTACGGGGAGTTTCCCACCCTCATTACGCACTTCGTTCCATTTTAAATTCGTGCTGTTCAATTTAAGTTTAGGCTCAATGCATTAAGTATAAAGAGTGATTTACTCCTTTAAAATCGATTATAATTTTTATTTGTCTTTAGTTCATATTAACTTAATACATATGATTTTACTTCTACTTGTCTGACATAAGTAGAACTAGAAGTCACGTAGCAAGGTATGTTGCTAATAATTGTTGTTTTCTTATCCTTGCAGGTGGTTTGACATGGGACGGTGGTACTAGCAGATAAATAACTACTGCTTATTTACTTACATTGCATTTAGTTTGCAATTCGGTTGTTTGTACCTGACGTCTTTATCTTATCATGGCAAACATGAACTGTTCCCTGTTTTGTTGGTCGTTTTTTTCTGCCTTGATTTTATATACTTGTCAAGCGCAATCTTGCAGTGGAATGAGTACGCTAGGAAGTAAGTTCAAATCTATTCTATTTTTTACATCTTAATGTTGTCTCAAATTTATTGTAGGTACGTATCCGATTGGGGACATCTTTGCATTGGTCGGAGATACATATGAAGTGTTCTGCACTGTCAACATCAGTGAGCCTAAAACTGAAGGACGGAATTCAACCTACTTGAGGTTTTACGAAGGAAGCCAAAAAGTTTCCGAGCCGTTAGTCTCAATTGTGAACGAGACTACCATAAAGCTGCGTGTCGAAAATGCAACGGTAGCACCTACTGGTACCTACTATCCATATTTTTGCAAATTGGAAACACAAGCGGCCATCAAAGGTGTTTGCGTGAACTACGTTTATGTGGGCTGTAAGTTTATCGTTTTTTTCGTGATGCTAGTAAACTATATGGGTCCTTTCACTGTTTAGATCCACCGATGAAAGTGGAAAACTTTAGCTGCATATCTCAAAACTGGGAGAGTCTGAAATGTACTTGGGACGCTCCTCCCAATCCCATACCTACGATTTATGATTTGTATTACTCCATAGGAAACAGGTATGTCATCACTTCAACTATTGTAAACTATTTAAGAAAAAAAATCATGAAAAAAATCCGTCACTAACATTCGTTTTTTGTGTTTTAACTTCATTATTAATGTGTCCATGTGTGCATACGCACTAACTCTGGGCATATCGGTGAGGGAGGGTAGTGGTATGGGACTGAAGTGGGGTTTGAGCAACTCGAAGAGGAAAACCAAATTTTGATGAAGATGGCTTTTGCATTAACTCAGTCCTATATTAACTCTAATGTTAAGAAAAGAAGAAAAAGGCTGTTATTTTATGTGTCGTCATTATTAGTTCCCAAGAGCAAGAGCCATCTTTTTCTGGTTTGTATCCTCTTTGACGTGTTCTACTTATGGATTGTTTGATGTGAGGAGCCTCGCGAATGTGGTCTTTTTTATATTTTGGGAAAGAATGTATGGTTCTTTTTTATTTATTTTTTCTTACCAAATCACTGACGTTTAACTTGCACATGTGGTAAGCGGAAAAAAATGAGGGTTACTTTTTAGTTTCTTCAGATTTAACCAGTTTGGACAGTCAAAAAAGAAACTTCGTTTGTGGAGGGAAGAAAGGTCGGAATTCATCTCTGGTTAAGATACATTTACCAAGATCAGTTAGTTTTAGATGTTAGGACGAAGTATTTGCGCGTGAAAGTTTTATTTTTCCTAACCTCTATCTTCATGGAGTGAATTGGCTTGCTGGTGAGGGTGGTTAGTGGGAGAACAGATGCCTGTTGGGTGGATGGGAAATTTCGGTAGACACCCGTTTCCTTTACCATATCATAAAACCGCAAAATCGGGGTATTTGGGTTGCCCAGGTTTGAAGGAAGTTATGTTCTACTTTCGTTCCCCGATTCTTTGATACCGACCGACCTAGGCCTTTGACCCCTTCGTTCTCAATAGGGGTGAATACGGCAATGGTTCGAATTTGACCTCTTTTTCCCAATTCTCCATGGCATGTATCTTCCTGGCTTTTCCGCGTGATTTTCCTCTCATACACCTTGTTTTTGAGCTTGCTTTCTGGCATGGTATGACAAACGTGTGGGCGTTTTGTGTTTTACTAACCATCGGCATGTGTATTTACTCGTTGGGAACATCGAGTTGCATAGGGTTGTGTAAAGCTTTTCCTATGTTTTACTCTTGAGAATCAGTACTGTTATTTGTAAATCACTTGGAAACAAACATGCTTTATTTTGTTTTTCGCAATTAGAATTTCCGTCTCTTTAATGTCTCCTAAGACTCGATTCATACTTGCGACCATTTGTTTATGGCTTAATTTAAAAAAATATTTTCTCGTTTCTTTTCCTTCTTGTCCACCACCTCTTTTTTACTTTTATTTTGCTTTTTGTTTTCCTGTTATTCCCTTTTTACCTCTTCCGTTCGTGACCTTATTTGCTTTGACCTTATCACACCGTGCAATATCACCCCCTTTCCGGTATTCAATCAACGCCCTTTCAATTTGACCTTTCTTGTAACTAAATTCCATTCGCTGGCACGTTTAACATTCTTTTATGTTCGTAATTGTGCACGCTTAATCTTTACATTCACCATAATTTCTAACTCGCATTTTTCGTCGCTTACGTTATAAAAAAAACGCTTTTCGACTCACTTTTATGTTATGTTAACCCTGTCCCACTTTCGTTTTATTCTTGTTTACCCCTCCTTTTGCCCTTGTTTCGGTCCTTTGACCTCCCACCCCCTTACTCTCGTAGGAACGTAAGCTGTCCTTTTTATTTGCCGGAGAGAAATGAAATTGATGAGCTGGGCGGCACTAAGCTTGCGCAAGCTGGTCACTACTCGCGTAAAGGCTGTTTCTTCGGAAGCTCGACCAAGCCGTCGTTTTACAATATCCAGAACAAAGAATGGGTCCGATTCAAGCTGGTTAGCCAACCTTTGAGTCAGAACCTCAGCCTTACCCAAAATTTTCGAATCCATAACTTTGCCTTTGGTAAGTCACGTGACCCTAGAATCATAAAAGAGTCTTGTTTTGTGTGAGGGGATGAAGCACCGAAAAGTCACAGCGTGTGACCCTCCAGGGTCACAATTAAACCGTCAACAGGTTGAGAGTTCTGTCTTGGTCGATGTCTGTATGCTCACCCCCCCCCAACAAGCTAAAATTAGGTAGGAAAGAGGTTTTGCAACGACCGAGGGATTTCCAGACAAGTCAGTCTGAGCTGCTATCTCTAGAGAATTTGCGGCACGATTAAGTACACGAGAAGATAGCGGCGTAGCACATTTTCTTCCGTCACACAGACAGTGGTATCAGTAACAGTATCACAATTTGGAGCCGAAGAAGCTCCCAAAATCCCGTCATTCGCGAGGCCCCCCTTGCTTGGCTATCGTTGATAGATGTAGGCTATGAACGATGGCTCATTGGGCTGGGTTCTCTTTTCTTGTTATACAATAGAGGAAGCTACGCAGGATGCCCTAAAAGGAAGCGTAATACTTGCGTTTGGAATGAAACGACGAGTCCTCCGTATCGTAAAGCGCCTCGCTATTACAAGTTCGACATGGTCTATAGCAATGCATTGAGTATACAAAATAGCACACAGAATCTCGGCATATTGGATCAGTATGCCTTTGGTAAACCAAATTACTTTTCGCGAAACATCGTTGTCTTTCTTTTTTTATTGATTTCACTTTCTATTAGCGCCCCAGTTGCAAATTTTTCCTCTCGGCCCGCAAAACTTTAGCTTTTTATTTCAATTTTTTCTCCACTTTATGCCATAGAATTCGACAATAATTGGTTTTGTATAAATAGTCGTTCCGGGACCTATGGCAAGTTTTACCCTTGCCAAAGGTGGCGCCTACAGTGCTCAAGTAAACTGGCAATTGCCGTCAGAATTGCAAGCTTTCCCGCCCGGGTTTGTTTATCGGGTCAAATATCAAGCTCTGTCGTCATGGGGAATTCAGCCGTGGGTGGTAAGATAATTGGCGTAAATGTTTATGTTTTTTTTATTAGCGAATTTATTTCTTTTTAATTTAGGAGGTAAACACGAGCATGTTAGTGCAAAACACCTATCCGCAAATTTTAGACATCCCCTTGCCATATGCAAATATGGTATACAACATAACCTTGGAAGCCAAATCTGCCGCAGCGGGTCCAGAGGAATACTTGTGGTCTCAGCCTAACTTATTGGTCTATCGTAGCGACAAAGATTGTAAGATAGTTTAGTGAAAACACATTCAAGGTCTACAACTAACAGGCGTTTTTTGTTGACAATTTTTCAGTGCCCTGTAGCTGCCCTGCTACCACCGTGGGCAGTTTCGTAGCGGTTTCTGGGAAGAGTTCGAGGAATGTTTACGTCTACTGGTCGAAACTCGATCCTTGGTGCGAAAACGATAACAATGGATCTGTTACTTATAATCTGACTGCTGCGAAGGGTGATGGATCTTATTTGTAAGCAATTTAAGAAAATTCCGGCCTTTGGTGAATGCATTTTATGACGAGATTTCGCTTTATAGGTCCGTGGAACCTGTCGAGGTTACGTCTGCCTATGCCAAGTATGTTAATCTGGACATCGATGCTGTCGATTTTAGTATTCAGACGTTAAATTCTGTGGGCTTTTCACGGAACTCGTCTGTTGTGCATGTACCGAAGCTCAAAGACAGTAAGTTTGATTCTTTCTTGCTTAGATTACTTCATTCATCTATTCTAATTACATATATTCTTGACATTTAGCTCTTAAGCCACCACGTGCCATCACGAAGATTGACCAGGGTGGGGGGAAGTACGAGTTGGTCTGGAAGAGCCCGATTTCCGAAGAGATAACCTCATACACCGTTTTCTATTGTGAAAATAGCTTAGATCGGCCCTACGATTGCAAAGTAACGTCTGAATTTAGTAGTACAATATATACATTTTTAATCATTGTATATTTTTGCTTTGCTTTCTAGGGCAAATTGTCGTGGGTTATAACTCAACCAGATGTTTCGCAAATTAATATAACTGTGCCGAACCCAGAATCCATTTATCAGTTTGCCGTATCTGCAAACAACGGGAATATGTCCTCTGGCATGGCTTGGGCAACTTGCACCGTTATTGGCAATAATAGTGAGTTTTTATTCATAGTCTGTTCTCTAAAAGAGATTCCTTTTAATACTCGTTGTTGCAGCACTGGATAAAATCCGGGATGTCAGTGTCACGGTGGTAACAGCCACGTCAATAACCTTAACTTGGCGTTTGGACTGTTCCAATCCGGGGAGCTTGATTGACGCCTTTTTTGTGAATTATTGGCCTGGAAACTTGTCTTGTGTGGGGTGCACAGGTTAGCTTTTCAAGTCTTTATTGTCTGGTTCATGCATTTTGACTAATGATGAACCTTTTTTGCCCCTCTATTTAGGCCAAAAAATGAACGTCACTGTGCCCGATACGGAAAATATGGTTACCCTGACAAATTTGGAACCTTTCACGAGCTACTTGGTTACCTTATCGGCGTTGACTCAGAGAGGGTTAAACGAACCATCGGATCCCTTGTGTAACTTGACTTCTCAAGCTGGTAAGACTAGAACTGTGTTGTTTTTTTGACACTTTCGCTAACTTTTCTAAATGCATTTACAGCTCCAAGTCCACCATTGACTTTGGAAGCCAAGAACGTCACCAATGACAGCATATTTGTCACCTGGGATCCTCCTAAAGATCTCAATGGCATTTTGACTAATTATAGAGTGGTTCTGCAAGATTCCAAGACCGGATATTTCCTGTATTCCCAAGACATCCTGCCCGATTCGACGCAGGTATTAAATGAGAAAGTTCGTATGGGAAGAAGTAGTGGTGACTTAATGCGTTGTAAATAGGTTACACTCGAAGATCTCAAGAGCTATCACAACTACACCGTAGTTGTGAAAGCGTGTACGGAGAATCAAATGTGCTCTGCAAATTCCCTGCCCCTCAATGTGCGTACGGATATTGGAGGTAAGATTCGGTTAAATGACGTTATTTCTCAACAAAATATATAAAATAAGACAAAAAATAAACAAAAGAAATGATTTTTACAGTGCCAAGTATACCAGGCCAGCCAATCACGCGCATGTGGAATTACAGTACCGTGTTTGTCACTTGGGATGCTCCTGCTGAAACGGGTGGTCCATCTCCGTACTATTACCTTGAAATACTGGTGTACGATGAATCCGGCAACGAGACCAACTCACTTACACAGAAAGTGGAAGCGACTTCAAACAGTACGTTATTTTTTCTGCATTTTTAGTTCTTGTTTCATTTTCCTTTTTATTTCTTGCTTATTTACTGATTTTGTCTTCGTCTATATTGATCTTCGCCCTTGTTTATTGTAAATCTGTTTTTGTCTATTCCCTTAGGGAGTGTATTTGTGGAAGTTAACGAATGCAGTAGTTCAGAGGCTCAGTTTGGCTTCCGAGTGCAAGCCATTAATCTGGATTCAAAAGGCGAGGAATACTTGAGTCCTTGGAGTGTGGAATCCAAGGAAAATTGTGTAATGCCAGGTAACGTCCCTTTGCATTCGATTCCCTATATTGTGCCTCCATGGGTAAAAAATCGGGTCACAGAGCAGGGTACATCTCTTTCGGACAATGTTTTATGGTGGGACGAGGCAGATAGCCCTAATGTTAACAGTAATGGAATAACGCTGATGCCCGTAGCTCTGGCTCTAGTACCTAGGACTCATAAAGGGGGTGGGCTTAAACATACAATGGGCGGTCTAGAAGGGGATTTACCTCGGCAAGCTGTGCCGAGCCAGAACCGTCAATTTTCGCTCGCTTTTCCCTTGTTCAAGTATAAGGTTAAGCCAGCACGCCAACTCGCTCTGGCTGTGCAATTTGTATTGCTGGAAGAAATGAATTCCGGGAAAGGGTTCGAGGTAGCTAACCGGTACGACGACCAAGGGAAATTTACCAGAGTGTCGAAGGAAGGAAGTGGTAAACCTTGAGTTAGTATAGACCAGGTTAAGGGGAAGGGGTGGGGGGGGTCTAGGGAAGTGGTTATGGAATGTACAACCCAATTTTTTTTAGCCTATCGTGTTTTTCGAAAATGCTGGAGATTACTGTGTAGTGTGTTACTTATGAGCTTGTGTGGAAAATATTTCGTTTTAAACCAGCCTTTCAAACCAACCAGTGCATTATTTTCGAACGGATGGATTTTTCGTACTATTCGAACGAGTGCATGTTATCGTCAAATTCATTTGTATTTCAAGTAAACCGTTGTCAAATCATGTAAAAAAAAAAAAACGTGGAATTATTTTGTCACTTCAGTCCCCGCCACCACATTGAATAATGGGCAGTTTATTGCAAGAAAAATGTAATTAGGCGAAGTTTTTTTTAAAGGGATTTTTCTAGTTTCTGAGGGAGAATAGGTTCTGAAGTGGGTTTCAAGTTTTGAAGTTAAGCGGTTAGGAATGTTATGGAAAATATTTGGTTGAAAAAAATGAGTGTTACCATTGCCATATTATTAATAAAATTTTTAACTGTCACTAGGATTGACCATGGGAACGATTATTTGGATCGTAACCTGTATCTGCGTGGCTGCTGTCGTTTTTGCGATGGTTTTCTTCGGCGTAAGATGGTAAGTCCCACTTTTCTTATTCCATTTGGCACGATCCTGCTTCTCCCTGAAAGCCAAGAAAATTGGTCAGTTTTCGTTGATTACGTTGGTTAATGTTTGTAAATTAAGTTACCTGTTTTGAAATCGGTGTGCGTGTTGAACCAAAAATGCACTCGAAAACTCTTTGCAGCTAACTTTCGGGGAACGTCTGCACGCAAGCAAGTCCGGGGACTGTCTGGAAGCGATAGGTTTGATTAGGCGCTGCGAGGGAAGACGAAGGGAACCTGATACTCAAATCTCCTCGCATCGGGGAAATCACCCAGTCGAAAGGCGACGGCTTTTAGGCAAAACCGTAATCCTGTTAAATCTGTTTTAATGGTTGTTTACTAAGGCCATTCAAAGCAAAAGCCAGACTTCTGCTGCATTATAGAAAAGAGGCATTCCAAATTTACGACATCCTTTAGAGTAGGCCATTTTAAACATTTCAGAAATTGATTGGGCGAAAGTGGGAAAGAAAGGGAATACCCCGCTTGCAAGATCTGGTGCAACCCTTCGAGTTACTGTACTTTCGTGACGAAAAGTTTGGATTTAGTTTATTAGGGCGATATTTTTTGGGGAGGTGTGTAATTTAGCGAATCCTGTATCTATAGGGAACCTGCAGGTTCTATGGCCGTTGGTGGAATTTTAACTTAGTCGTTTATTGTATTTTCACGAGTTAGTGGAACTTTGCTCTTTGTTGTGAATATCGACAGGAAAACTGCGTTTGAAACAGTTGCACGTTCGCAGAAACGTGTTATCGGTCCTCTGAAGCAAACTTGCTGATAGTTTCTGTGAAAACGAAATCGATTATTGCCCCTTCTTGTGTTGCAAATTTCCCCAAAGGAGATAAAAGGCAATTTTGCTTGTGTACTGATTGCCAACGATTAGCTGTTTCCCGTTGGCCTACAGTTGTAGTTGGTTGGCCCTCTTTTCTTGGGAATTCTGTGGGATCTTGAGCTCATTCTGTAAACGCCACGGAGCGAAGGTTTTCGTTTCAGAATGTTACGCGTGGTTTCTTAGAAATGTTACGTGTTTAGCTCTTCTCTGAAATTGGCGTGCAACTGGGTTCTGTATCCTAGAGGCCACACTGTCTCGTATTCCTCGTACGGCGAGCACTTGAAAGGGGGCTTTTGTCGTGTTGCATAGCTAACTGTCGTAGAGAAACGCCTTTTTTCAGACGAAGTCCTTAATTTACTCGGCGTTTCTCTAGAAAGGTCTTTTCGAAGTGTGGGCCGCAATTCTGTACTTCAATGCGTTCCTTTTCTTACGAAATCGACCATTAAGGTTAGATTGGCGCTACGCAGGGATAAAGCTAAAAAGTTTCCGTCTAGTGTCTTTTTTAACGGAAAAAGAAGGCGAATGGCTCAAATCTGAAGAATCATGACACGGCACATGAGAACTCTCGGAATTGGTGGCGGAGTTTGCCGGACAAAAGGCCGGCTCTCCCAAACTCACTGACAATGACCAGCACAGCTCCCAATTTGTTCAAAGGTAGTCTTCAACAAAGCTAAAATGGGGAAAAACACGAGATAGGTTTCTTAGAAAGAAAGCGATTGTGGCGCATTACAATGGGGATCAGGTAAGCGAGAGATAGACAACTGAGCCATCACTCTCCAGAGCGTGACAATGCCAATTTGGACGCCGTCACAGGCGGTTCATGGAATTGGCTATCAGGTGTCAGTATCCATAGTCACACTGTAATGAAGTATGAGCAAAAAGTTGCGGTTTGAATATCTGACCGCTTGCGGTTGTGGTGAAATGTTTTGTTTTTTATTGATTTATTTTTGTTGTTGTTTTTCAAGTTACGTAGAACTTGACACGTGCAGTAGGCCCATTTGTTTCAAGTTTCTTGGAAGGGTGCGGTTCATCTTAGATTAACTGTGTTGTCTAAATTCAACTGAAAATGGGGTTGTTGTCCAGTTTTCTAATCTTGCCTTCTTTTTTTTACTGTTTTTCAGGACGACCCGGAAATACAAAGAAACGGACAACATCGATCCGTCATTACCGTGGGAAGCAAACGATCCGAACATGGTAATGTCGATTTGAGAAATTAATTGATTTCCTCACGTTTTTACTTTTTTACCTCGTCACAGAATTCTGGAATGCCTATTACGGACGAGAAATATCCACGAATTGAACTGAATCTAGTTGGGTTCGAAAAAGAACAGTTTTCGACTCGCCCTTTCTATGGCCGCCTTATTTCTCCTGCGTCCAACGACAATAAAAGTTTTGTTTTGAGAAATAAGGACCCGATTATTAAGAGCAGTATTACAGCGGTAAGTTGCTCAGAGACCTGTGCTGCAGAAAGAACAGTGGCTAAAATGTAATTGTATCTAGTTGGAAGGCAAGTCACCAATGAATCCAGACATTAAGTCAGGCACAAAGATTGAGAACCAACCAGAACGCCATGGACGCAACCAGAGTGGAGACAGTTCGGGATGCAGCTCGGGCCACGCCTCGATTTCCTCTTCGCACACATCGCGCACACATTTATCGTCCGATTCTGGAGCAGACGTGGTCGAACCTCCTTCACCGGGCCAAGATAACGTGTTCACTGGCAAACCGTGGTTGGATCTGAAACTGAAAGACACGAAAGCTACAGAAGTACCTAACCTTAATGTGTCCGCGGTCAATCCGGACTTTGAACAACATGTATACGCTAAGTAAGTTGTTAATTTGGTGTATTTAAAAAAAAAAATGTTAAAAATCTTAATGTGTTGTTTGATTAGATTGGATCTGATGATTTCGCCCACGACGAATTACAGTGTTGCTGGCGGCGATGCCGCAATGATGAAAAGCTCACCAAACATGTTGTCCTCAGGCTATTCACAAGTCGCCATGATGCCGGAAGCACAGCCCAAAGCTGCCACGACAGGCTATGTAGTGCTTCCTGTCATATCACATCCTGATGCTGCGCCGAGTCCCAGTTTGAGTACTGACTCCGCCTCTTCTCGTAATAGTCGGCATTCCGAGTGCAGTTCTGGGACGGAGCTTTTGCATCCCGGTTACACTACGCTGCAATGGAAGCAAGAGCTTGATAAAGATGACGATGACGAGCTTCCTCTTGACAGTACATACTTACCCAAACCACCGCCAGGAAAGAAGTTTACCAGCAAACCTAGAAGAAAAGAGGACAGATCGAAGCTGGGCTATGTGACATTTAATCCAACGGAGTCCTATTCCAGTGTTGTTCAGCCCTATGTCAAAGTGGGTGACTTTGGGAACGTGCAAGACTCTGACGCAAAACTCCATTACGTCACCGTGGGTTGTGTGAGAGAATCTCCGAAGACGGAGCCAAAGATCACACAGCCCAGCAAAAGTTGTAGTGGTTATGTAACTGTGGGAGAAGTGCAAGCCCAGAACAGTGTGGCCCAGGCGCCGTCAACAGCGGCAAGTCCTGGTTACGTTGTATTAGACAGTGTCGAAGTTGAAACGTCAGGACCTGGTCGACCGAACGAAGAATACGTATAAAGAAATTTCAATGATCTGTATATATAGTGAGGGGGTGCTCCTGATATATAAAGAAAGAATAAAATAATTAAGATTTTGCCTTTTGCAGTAAGCTATTTTGTACGGCTAGGATTACTTTGTGTAGGTTTCAATAGTTGTATGAAGAGGTTTTTCAGATTTGTCTTCAAAACCAGCCGGCGATTCCGCACTACCGCGTATTTTGAGACACGTGATTTTAACAACGTTTATTTCGAAAGTTCTTAATCAAAAATAAAACATGGAAAAATACATAATAAAGATTTGTTGTAAAACAATATAGTATTTTTATAAATAATATAAGATTGTACATTTAACATGTATAAAATTATTTTAACACACATCTATGGGCATTTATTTTGAAAGAAGAATTATTCCAGTGTCGAATTATCTCGTATACACGTAAATTATCATGTAAACTCGTGACTCGTAAACATAAATAAGGATTTTTTTAAAATTATATTTTGAAATACATACCACGAAATACAATTTAATAACGCAAACTTCTGGAGAATACAAGGTAAGGCGTGGGTCACATTTTGTACAGCGTCACATTTTTATAAATCGAACAAACGGTGGCTGCTACCCCACTAAAACTGAATACCAACTTTGCGTACCTAATGGCTTTATAGAAGTTTCAGAGCCCTTTTAATGTAAGCGTGTGACCGAGCTGATAGGCGCAATCCTTTAAAGCGATAGATCGTGGGGTTCTATACTCGGTCGATGGACTTTCCTTCGTCTTAAAAACGAAATATTAAATGGCTCTCTTTCTCTGAACATTATACCTTCCCCAGCAAGGGTCCCATACCCTTATTCGATTAGAGGAGCTAAGGTATCACGAGCTTGAATATTGGGGATAGGAAACCAAGCAGGGGACATGGGAACAGGGAAAGGGGGGGAGTCATTTTTGACGATTTTTGAAGAGGACCCCCTTATGTTTGCACTATTCCTTATATAGATGTGAGAATGTGCATTTGTATACAGGAGTGTAAAAAAACAAAAACACCCAATGCATACCCTAGAACCGCTTGGTTTGAGCAATGAACGAGAAAACCCGCTGTCCAGTAAAATCGAAGAAAAATAATTGGATAAGCGATCGCTAGGGTGTGCAGTGGGTCGTTTTTTTTACACCATGACTGTACTTTTTTACTGTACTGTACTGTACGTATACATACCTCATTTTTTACTGTACTGTACCTCATTAGTCCGCTTATTGCCCAATACTGCTACAATGCTTTTATATTCGCGATCCGCCTACGCTTGTGAATTGTTTTCTTCATTGATTGATGATTATCAATCGTGTGAGTCGGCATTTTCCTTTAGTCGAGAGAGGTTATGGGGTAGTTGTGATTAGCTCGAGGCTTGGTTGAGGCAGTTTTGGTTATTAGTGCAAACGTGTAACAATTAATTCTCCCGACTGTAGTTGACGATTTTACCGGCTGTACTTATAGTATTGAAACAGTTATTGAAGTATAACATTGCTTTACGGCAATAGGCGCGAGCCTACGCCGGTAGAAAGAGAGAAAAGATTGCTTTAACGTTACGAGTTTTATTGGATAGCCTCGTTCTTCACATTCCGGTTAGAAACAAATTCTCCTGTTTTTCTTCGCTTTCCACCGCTCTAACACGTCTCTTAGATCAGTTTCGTCCGCTTTATCTTTCTCAGACGCCAATAAAAGGAGATTTTCTAGCCTTTCGTCACTATATGACTGAGTGAAGGGAGGTATCTAAGGTTATCTCCTTTCTCGGGTTTTACCGACGACCACCAAAATTTTACCGAATGGGCTTTCTAACCAAATATTGAGGGGTGTACCCCCAACCCCCCTCGCGACGCCCCTGGGTAGGATCAGCAAGTCTGTGAATCCGTCCCTCCATCGTTCCTGGTCACCCGAACCCTCAACATTTCGTGGTAGTTTTGACCTATTTCCAAAAATGTAGTTCACTTCGGATTATTCCTAAAACAAATAATTATTTTCGATAGCATTAGTGTGAATCTTGCGAAATCCCGTGTAGTAGACAGTGTGCAACAGTAATGTAACGAAAAAGCGTCTCGTTACAGTCCTGCTTTTTATAAACGTATATATAGAGCGGGCCCTTGAGTTACCCATCAGAAGTAGAGTTCTCCTAGCTTGGGAGTTTTTCAGTACAATAAGAGTTTGTTTTCTCATGGAAGAGGAATAAATATACATTTATATTAGTCATATTAGATGTACATTTTCGTAGAAAAATTAGAAGAACAACTGCCGAATAGTATATTTCTCTACTCTACATTGGCACATACCGCACGACAGTCCAAGGTTAACGAATATTTGCATGCGTCAGTAAATAATTTCCGCCGCCTTACGTTCCTGCCGGCAACTCAGTGGGGCTAAAATTATCTTCTTTGGATTGGACTACTAGTTGGCAGGCTCCCCAGCGTCAGTTGCCAAACATCAGACAGACGATACGCGGATCTTTTCCCTTGGCCTCAAATTGCTTGGTATATCTCTCCGTATAACCAAATTGTTCACATTTTGTACCGTAGATTCTTGGTCAATGTCTCTGCGTGTTATAAGATCTCGTTTGCGTAGTACCGGAGAAGATCACAGTGGGAGTGGAAGTCCTAGAAATTCCATAGTCATCAGCCCAACAGAATCGCAAGTACCAAAACTTTATATTTACCGAATTAGCTAGAGGTGAACGTAAGGCTTTATCCTTCCGTAAAATAGTGTTCCGAAGAAGTGGATCACGACAACATTCAAGAGCAGCTATTTAACATGGTGATCGATAAAGTTAGTAAGTCGTCATCGGTTTTTATACCAAAGAAAATTGAGAAAAATCCAAAGGCGAATCACTGTTTTCATTAGGTGAAGAAATTCGCTCAGAACCAGTGCCAAGAATTGTACGTTTGCAGAAAACACACGAATCCATAGAAAGCGACCGTGAAGCCGGAGACAGTAATGGCGAAGAACAATCCTTACGCAGTCGTACCTCCACCAACGAAAAACTATCCAGGTACTTTTACGAAACACACGTGAATTTTATTAATGAAAATTGCTTGACACAAATGACAAACTTGGGTTCTTAGGCGAAGTCGTTTTGGACGAGATAAACGTAAATCCGAACGCAGTAAATCACTAGACCGTGCGACGTATCTGGCTCGCGAAGATCGGTCGTCTACTCCTTCAGGTAGCGTTGCACGAAGAAATGGACATATATCAATAAATAGGAATCCCGAAAATAGAGACAAGCAACACACCCACGACGGAGAGGTCTGCACTTCCACATAAACGCATTGCTGCTTGGGCTCGTGAATTACTGGATGACTTGCAAGAAATCGAGGGCGTTGAAGACAAGGAAGACGATGCTAATGAAACGCCACTTTCCATTAAACAGTTAGAACAAAATTACTAGCAAAGTATTGTAATTACATGCTTCTTTTTGACCAGCTTGAAAACAAACATTATGAGGTTTGGACGTGCGACTCGTCCTTTGGCAGATTTGGCTGAAAAGTTTGGGCGGTTGCGGCGATGGGAATCTCCCACTGCTACTGCTCTCTTTTTGCTTGTAGGCAACAGTTCTTTGCCTCGTCGGGGAATGTTAATTGCTAAATATTTACTTTTTAGGTGTTCTCCTACGCTTTCTGGCATGGATACATTTTGCCCTTGTTTGTTACCGTGAGCCTTTGGCAGATTACAGCAAATTACTTTGTTTCCCAGTAAGAACTAAAAAAAAAAAAAAAAAAAAAAAATCAACACATCTAAAGGTTAAAATACTGACTCTTTAGAGGCTGGTCAAGCTACTTCAAAATTAAAACTAGAGATAAATCTGACGAGAGCAATAGCGCAGACAGGGGCTCTGGTGTGGCCGATAAATTAGCTCTAATTCTACAAGTCGCCCGTAACGTCCAAAATCAACTTGGAAGCGTTTGCGATGCGGCCGAGAAAATCAAAAAGTAAGCGAAACAAGTTTAAAACTAGTTAAAGACATATATGTGACTTTCGTGTTACAGTTTGCTTATGTGGAGGCATGAGGCAACCCGTAGCATTTACTTTATCCTGGCTGCCTGTTTACCGGTTTCAATACTGTTAAATACGCAAACAATCATCAGCTGCGCAGTCATGTACGCCATTGCTCGTCTGTTCTTTGTTGACTACGTATTTCTCCGTTTCCCGCGTTTACGGGCCAAGTACGATACTTCGTCCCAGCTGTGGCAAACACTACCCACAGATTTGGATCTGGAACAACGTAAGAAAACGGAACAAGTAAGTTCCGCTCAGACCCACTAGTTTGCAACCACGTTTATACTTAACTTTTAAACTCCAATCCCAGAAGCTGAATAATACAGCTGCTCAATCCAGCCAGCCTGAAACCCATTCATTTAGCGAGCTTTTCAGCTTGCCTAATCAAGAAACTCCTCTTCCTGGCTGGCAAAGCGGACTGCGATGCACATTAGTTAACCGAGATAAATCTCTGACATCTTCAATGAAAACTGGGCGGTTGTTTTTAACATCAAGGTAAACAAATAAACAAAAACTTCGCGAAGTTCAAAGCAATTAGTTAAATTAAACACTGTATCTTTTAACAGTTATCTTTGCTTTGAGAGATCCAAAACGCATCCTCAGAAGAACATTGTTATTCCATTGAACACAATCGTTCGGCTAGAAAAAGGCAACCAATATAGTTGGATTCCCGGTGGTGGAATGATCATTGAGGTGCTCGTAAAGGGTGCCGACAGGGTAACTCTCATTCCAAGGAATCGTGAAGAGGAAATTCATGAAAAATAATTCAATTTAGGCTTACACATTTGGTGCCATAATGAGCCGCGACGATGTCTTTGCTGGTATCAAAGAAGCAGCCCAATGCTGTGGCTGCATCTGGGATTGCGTAACCAATTCACTTCCTACAAGTCCAACCGCTTCTTGACAAATTTGACGCTAGCCAAGTTAACACGTTGTATTAATTGGCTTTACCCATACTTCAATGTACCGGCACAAACGTTTTAGACAAAAAAGGGAAGCTCCTATTAAGTAGTTTCTTTTTTTCTGGGCAGAACGAACAAACTATAACTACTACCAACGAACTTTACCATATAACGATTTAACAATGATGAGGCACACTATGCATAGGAATAAATAGTTTACAAACAACAAACCTTCATATTTCTCTGAATTGGAATGTGGAAATTTTTACCATGTAATAACCATCACCACCTGTTTAATTAACTGGAGAAGGCGGATTCTGCAAAATACCAGGTGCATTCTCCATAACGCGTAACAAGAGCTCACCAATGTACTCTTTGAGTTCTTGGATTTGCTGGTCTCTGTGAACCACCGAGCTTTTCAAAGTGCAAATAAGCGAAATCAACTCGTCCCTCGATTTCCCCTCGAATTGGCTCAATTCTTTCTTCGTAAATTTCAAAGGCACTTCTTCTTCCGCCATTTCTTTTCCCTCCACCACCCGTTGGGGGAACGAAGCCAGCGCAGCGCGATGCTCTTTGGATCCTTTAAAAAAAAAAAACGTAAATAATAATAATAAATTTAACTTGTCGCTAAGAAAAGTAAAAACAGCAAAACATTCCCCCAACAACAACAATATCTTTTTTGGAAGTTCCAGCACCCGAAAAGCCCTCGCCTAGGTTAGTTTGAGGTAAGTTGACAGGTCAATAAAAATAAAAAGGGATCGACAATCAAGGGATCCGCTTACCAGGCGTTAGATCCTTTGAGTGAAGAATGTCATCGCAATCATCAGATTCTGAAACCTCCGAGTCCAAGTACAGCAAAGTAGGGTCAGCTTTCAAAACTTTGCGCCCTAGACTATCATGAGAGTCACCAGATTCACAAGTGGGGCTGGAAGAGTTGGGATCAGGGGTACGTGGCAAAAGAGAAGAAATTGGTGAATTTTTTTTTAAATCCCTTTCTGTGCCAACGTTTGGACTTGTTGGTGTCTGTTTGAAAGAACTTGACATCTCACTCAATGTAGGTGCATTGGTTTGCTTCTTTGGGGTGCTCGGAAGTGATTCCACGTCTACTGGCTTGATACGATGAGGCTCTGAATTTTCCAGACGTTTAAGATCGAACTCCATCACCGGTTCATCCAAAGCTTTTAAAGAAGTCTTGCTCTTGCTCTCGGGCGGTGAAAGTACTCTTGTAAATTCTCCCCCAGGAGGCGTGATTCGATCCATTTGCCCAATCTTTCCACTCGAGCTAAATGCAACGTTTTGGGCGGGAGCAGCAACGATCATTATTTCTTCATTTTCGGGGTCCGCAAAGTGCTGCGGAGGATTAGCTATCTGGAACTCTGAATTTCTAATTGGAGAGAGCTCTTGGCTCATAAAAGTGAAATTGCTGGAAACGTTCGAGCTCAGTAGCAAGGATTGGTTGATGGTGCTCTCGGATACGATTTTATAATATGAACTGCGATCAATCGGCTCGCGTTCTATTTCTTCATCATTAACGTTCTCCTCATCTTCGGAAGTGGCCGTAGTCTGGAGACGTGGTTCCACCCAGGACAACTCGACCACTCCATCATCAACATCAACATCAGCTTCACGATCTACCTCCGGTTTCTTCGAATTCGTACGCAGAGTACTGGAAGTCTCTTCGCTTTCGATTCGGTCTCGTCTAATTGAGCTGTCGGCAGTATCCAAGTTACGATCTTTGGATTCAGAAGGAGAAAACGTGGCAAGATTCGGTATAGCTCTATCCTCATCCAAAGATGAAAACGGCTCAGGTTGGTAAGACCACAGATCTACGAAACCGGTATTCGTTTCCGCGACTGGCTCATCATCAACACGACTTTCTTGCATATCACCCCAATTAACTTGGATCTGGGTCACGGGTTCGGGATCTCTGGCAAAGGGATTGGAGCGTGGCAATGGCACAGGTTTGATCTCCATGGATTTCGGGATCTTCCTTTCTTTGGGTACAGGGACGTAAGGCTCACTCTGGAGAACCTGCGTTGGCGGGGATGCTTGGACTGCGTCACTGGCCGCTGGAGTGGGACGTTCCTCCGTCGTTCCTGGCAGGGGCGGTGGAGACGACGCAGAGACAAGTACTGTGGAGCTTCCAGCGACTCGCAATTCAGATACGGAATCAATAATAAAGCGTTCTTGAGCTGGTCCTTCTCCTGGCTCACCGTGGCGGAGTAAAATGACAGGGAAAGAAGGCGCATCAGAGGAGGTACGAGGAGGGGAAGAAGAAGAGGCTCGGGCATGCAAATGAGAATGCATAGTCTCACCTGTCATATGGGTGGGTTCCTTTTTTCCAGGCATAATGTTGACACTTCCATTCGTGGTGGACCTGGCAGCGCTGCGAGGAGCCGGAGACGGATCACGCGGCACTGGAATAACCACGGCAGCTTCTTTGCCTTTGATTTTGGTCTTGGGTTCCTCTTTGACTGGCTCCACGTCTTCAAAAACATCTGCCAAAGCGTCTTCTTTAGCCAAATCACGGCGCCGTGTCAATGACACAGTCACGGGCTTGCGGCGGTCAAACTGACCCAAGGATTCTTCTTTAATCTGAGGCAAGACACCATTGTCGCCTTCGAACGGGTTGGATCCCTGTACAATGATGGAGGGTACGCCTGATTGCACAGGCCCACTAGATTCCGCCACTGAGGCAAAAAGGCAAATATTGGCGTAAGGGTTTTCAGTGAAAACTAACGGCACAAGAAACTTGGCAGAGACACAGTAAAGGAATAAATTGCAAACAACAAAACAAAAACAAATAAAAGACTCCCCCAAAGCCCATGCAACTGGAAACCCGGAACATGCGATAAAAAGCCGTAGCGTTTAGGCGTGCGTTAAAAATGCTGGATATTTTTTTCCATCAACTTACGTTTTCCTTGCTTGCCAAATAGCTTTTTGTCCCACTCATCGACTGGATCTTCTTTGCTGGAACTTCGGGCAGGCTTCGGAGGGTTTTCAATTGCCAATGGGGAAATAGTAGGCGTTCTGGGTAGGGTATTATTGCTATTCCTTGGCATGGAATTGCGACGCATAAATTCACCACCGGCCAGGTTTTCCATAGATCCACTCACAGAAGTATTCCGGCTTCCAGAAACGTTCAAAGAGCTGCCTGAGCTCTTGTGAGACAGTTCATCAAACTAAAACGAAAAAAAAAAAGAATCGTACGAGAAATATTTGGTAAAAGGAAAACGCTATGTCAACGTACTCGAAACTCATCCTCGTCTTCAGATATCACCCCAGGATCTGGTTCACCGATAGACTCGGAGCCACGTCTAGAAGAGCTCCCTTCACGTTTCTCTTTACGCAAGGCACCACGGCCGGGCAGTTTGGACAATTTGTGTCCTAGAAGTAAAATTAAAATAAATTAAAGCATTGATTACTATAAAATTAAGTGAATATAATTTCTGACGATAAAGTTGTTTACCAACAGACGAGGCTAACTTCTTAATGTTTTTCTTTTCCTTGCTTCCCAGGCTCATAAGGCTTCCACCTATGTAAATCAAACGTTACGTGTCAGATACTAATACTACTGCTAATAACAAAAGAGAGATGGCTTATTGAAATCTTTTTTAACATCCCTCATCTTCATTTTAACATTTTGAGGCCTCTTTTTTCCCTTTCTTAGCGTCATAGGATACTTATAAATTGGCAGAAAATTACCGAAACTTTGCGCTGCTTGACCCAATTGCCCCAAAGATCCTTTATGTTTCTCTTTCTTGGACAAATCCAGTAAACTTCCTGATTTTACAGTAAAGGCCACTCGTACTTCCATTTCGCCACGGTATTTGGTTTTAGACTCTTGCCCAGGTTTACTATGTAAGGTGTACCACCTAAGGAATGTACAAGAATGTCAGGATTAAGTTTCAAAGACTTGGCTTAACGTCCGCAAATTAGAAATTACCTGTTTTTAGGTCTTTCATACACATCAAAACTGGCCAATGGGAGGGATATAGTTCCCAAAAATTCATCCACGCCGATAAAGTTTTGGTGTAACACAGTCAGGATTATTTCAGCAGTATTGCCTTGATCAGGTATAGATCTAGGATAAAAGGAGATGAATTACATGAAAACCGAGCTATAGCAAAACTTACAGTTCACATTCCTCTTGCCAATCCAAGTCCGTGGGTGCCTTTTGCTTGACAGACGTTTGGAATTTCTCTTTTCCCAACGCAATGACCACAAACGCATCATTTGTACCATGTTTTCCTTTCGTAAGTAGACCCTTGGCACGGCAAACTAGCAAAAGATGCAATACTGAGTTACAGCACTGCCAAAAGATGATTTGGATTAGATTACCTGTAACTTGGACATGTGTTGGGCTCCACATGTTTAAAGTCAATAACTAAGCGACGACCGTAAAAATGGTAGATTTAGCTACAAACGGAAACTTAGCCAGAGCGGAAGAACATAAACGCCCCTTTCCCGAAACCAAAGAATGCAAAACAAAACACTTTTGCCGTCCACACCTTCTCCTTTGGTTCAAGTTTCCTTTACAAAACCAAATTGTCTCGTTTCATTCTATCAACGCCTCGTCGCCTTACAGAAAACACTGCGTGTTAGTTTACTTTTTAGCGTACTGCAAACTACAGAATTTTGTTCTCTACATACCTGATTAAGGTGACTAACTCGTACGAAAAGCACACTATCAACTGATAAGGCACACCTGACGTTCCAAAACATAAACGGAAATGGTGCCGTTTGATGACGTCAGAGTTCATTAAACCAACCGAGATCCCGCTATTTTTGCTTTTTAAGTCCTTCCCCCAGTCACGACCTACAGAATATCATTACACTCTAGCTTATAGGTCAAACAAATCCAAGCAACTCTCGTTTATAATAAGAACCAGATTTTCTTTATTGCCTATAGAGTATTAAAAATAAGGCCAAACCCTGTACGGAACGAGTACACGTACACGATAATAATAACCTACAAGATACAATTTCACAGATCTAAGAAGGTTTATCAAGAAAGTTGGCCATATGAGATCGATGAATTTAACACCCGGTTTCCCTCCCAAACACCTTTATCTTTCACCAGACCCTTGCCTACTTTTTTTAGGGGATTTAGTCTCTTTTTACGTCCACGTCAGTTACCAACTACGTCTTTAAAACACACCTCAAATCGTCTGGCAGGCTTTCAATTGCGGTTTCCAGATGGCCTTGCAAGTGAACTCGGGTTTCTTCACTAATGGGTAACGGCTCGTTACAAGCAGTGTCGATCTTCTCTTTTAGTCGCAACACCATATCAACGACTTCGACTTCCTGTTTTCCCCGCAACCAAGACTTCAGGTCCTGTAAAATTAATGTAAAATTTTTAGAGAAACACCTATCTTATTTATGTATTTTGCATTACTGATTGACTGAGCGCTTCCATCTGTAAGGCCTGCAATTTTCGGTTGGCATCGCGTAACCTTCTCTGGTACCAGCCCTTGAAATTTGACGTCTTGAGAAACCTCTGGTATAAACTGTACCAATCCCCCTTTACACCGGTCGTTAATTGGGGACCACATTGCTCTAGGGCAGCTAAAAATTCATCTTCTTTAAAGGGACGTAAAACAGGGACGGCCTATTATAAAGAAAGAAAATCACCCGTAAACAGACACGATCCAACTTTTTAACGAGGTTATGTACCTTATACGGAGAAATGGCTTTCTGTAAAGGCATAAGCCTTGCCACGTACCGTTCCAAAGGAATTATAAAACTCTGAGTTAACTCTAAAAAATGCCTTCTAATGATGGCTGATTGCACTTCGTTAGGACGTCGGGTTTGTACTCCTTTGGCCAGTTTCTTCAGTACGGTTTTCTCTTTTTGCAGGCAAGACTTATAGGCAGTATAGACTCCAGGTTTAGAGTCCATCTTGGGATTGGCTAATTTTCGCAATTTGACCTTTACACTGTTGACACTACCTAAGCAATACTTTTGTCAGATTTTTCGTTACAGAATATACGCGTTAAGTATATATACTTGAACCCGGAACGTCGGACATGCGAATTATATGGGGCCAGTGCTGCAGAGCTTTGGCGAAAAATGGATTAGTTACACCTAACAGCACATGGGGCGGGGTCTGCGTAGGACTACGGCCTGTGTAATCCTTTAACTCGGAATTATGAATGGTAAAAAATGGTCGATAATCATTGCAGTACTGTAGGGGTTCTATTAAACTAGAAAGCAATGAATATCCACACATTATGATATATTAATTATTCCTGTAATTTAACGTTCTGATTGTCGAGTTATGTACCTGACTAAAGACTGCACTACGTGGGAACATACATCTGGAGATGTGGCCATGACCACCAACGGTTCGCCACACAGAACTAGTTCCCAAAGCATGTGTAAATGGGACAGGAGTGGTGAAAGTGCTGCGAATAAATCCAATCCCGTGACAGATTTGCATTTCCGATGGGGGGATGCAATCGAGGATCCATTGTTGGGTTTCTGGTCTGGACTAGGCAATCCGAAAGACGAGGAAGCACAAGGAATGCGGATTTGTATCAGAGAGCCCAATAAAGGGAGGTACAATGTGTCACCAGGCACGGGTGAGGGCCACTTGTCCATTTCTCGACAAGAGGCTTCTAAAATGGGTTGTCCGGTTTCGAAAAATTCAGGGGATATGATACCAGATATCTGGCGAAACAGCTCAATAAAAGGTAATCTGGACACAAGAACCACCGACTAGAAATAAAGGCTCATAATTAGAAATGTACATGCAATATGTGCATATTTTTTGCAATTTTACTTTTTGAAAATAGCCCCTTCGTAAATTCTTATCTTTTGTTTGACGAAAATACACATAACCCCAGAGGTAAGCTGGGTCAATTTGATAAGACGGCGGACAGCATTGGTTGTACTTCATGTGAGCTTTAAGAGGAGCGGTAGCTTTAGATGGGATTCCAGGACTTGAACGAATCCTGAAATGAAACTGTGTGTCTCCCATGCAGCCAGAATTTGAATCAGGGAACGATAAGTAGCATATGTTGGTTTTGTCTTGTTCAGACAAATAAGCGTGTGGGGTTGAGGGATAAACGGTCTGAAAAACAAATAGCAAAAATCTATCGTTAAAAACATCAAATCAAAATCTCAAACCTACAACGTCAGTGTTTACCTCAATCATCTGCCCAATCTCTAGATCAAATGTAACAACACAAATGCACTGTAGCCATTCCGAAAACCGTTCCCAGAGCAAGTGGACGTCATCTTCAACCGATTTTTGTATCCCTGCAAAATCAAACGGTGCCGAAGGTTCTGCACTGAGATTCGACTCCATGTAGCTTCCATTATCCGACGTGTCAAAGCCCGCTCCACTAGCATCCAAATCATCACTTATGTCATTAACATCGAAATCCGACAAGGAGGAATCCTCCGAATCACTATTTTCTTGCTTTTCGTTCGAAGCTGCCATGTTTACCACCAGTTGACAGCCATAATGAAATGGGCAAAAAGAGGAGGAGCAAATCGAGACTGGGTTGCCCCTTTCGGAAGCCGGAAATCTTAACCTGTTTCAAGAAATCGCCCAAGGTTATTGCGGCTAGCTTGGAACGCGATCGAACAAAGACAAGGTCAAGGAAAATTCACGTTTGCATTCATTTCCATATTTGCTTTAAGACCCCAGACAAACTACCCAAACAACGCAGTTGCAGTTTGGTTACTCGATTTGGTACAACGTTGCTATTTTTTGTCCGATTTTGGCTTCAAACCTAGTAATGCGATTACTGATAAAAAACGCGTCGCAAGTAGTCCGTATAGTTTCGGACGGACGGCGAGTGTTACGAGGAGAAGACCAACAAAATTGCGACTTGGCGATTTTGCGCGCCGAAGGGGAAAGAGGCCTTTCAGTCGCAATCGATGAGTAAGTCCCTTTAAATCAAATAGTACAGATGTTACTAATAATAATTTGAATAATTCCAATAACAACTTCTAGTAATAATTTTTGTTCGCAGCCAAGGAAAAATTGCGAGTATTGGTCCTGATGACGCAATTGCCAAGCAGTATGGAGAGTTCCAGAAAGTTATTGATGCCAACCAAGCGATTCTTTTGCCCGGTTTCGTGGATGCACATACTCATCCTGTTTGGGCAGGCGATCGGGTTCATGAATTTGCAATGAAAGTAAGACTTAAAAGCTGCCCAGTGCAACTAAATTAATAAGTCTTCCACTTTAGCTGGCTGGTAAATCTTACATGGAAATTTATGAAGCGGGAGGCGGAATTCACTACACTGTGCGCCATACGAAAGAGACATCAGAAGATGAACTTTTCAACCTGCTCAAGTTGCGTCTCACGCGAATGCTGCATGCTGGTATGACGTAGAGAAATCTTACCGCGCAAATAGCTTAGCAGGGATTCTAATAGGCACAACATTGGTGGAGGCCAAATCAGGCTATGGCTTGGACACAGAAAATGAGATGAAGATGCTGCGGGTTTTGGAACGCGCTAAACGCGAGATCCCGATATCCATTTCCTCTACATTCTGTGGAGCTCACGCCGTGCCCAAGTAAGGTTCTCCATCGAGTTTGAAAATCTGTTTAAAAGTTTGGACGCATTATTGTTAGGGGTATGACCGCGAGGGAAGCCACTGTAAATCTGCTCGAGCATCAGTTTCCTGAACTGGTACGTCTTCAGAATCTGGGGGAAATATCGGTGGACAGCGTCGATGTGTTTTGCGAAAAAGGCGTGTTTGAGATTTCAGAAAGCCAGATGATCTTGGAAGCTGGGCGGAGAGCAGGCCTGAGGCTGAATTTTCACGCCGATGAACTCAATGCCATTGGCGGAGCAGAGGTTTCATTCCTGTGGATCATAAGAGCAGCAATTTTATTTAAGTGTTTTTAGTTAGGAGCTTCGTTAGGCGCTGAAGCTATAAGCCACTTGGAAGAGATAAGTTCTACCGGAATTGAAGCCATGGCCAAAGCGAAAAGCGTCGGTGTTATATTACCAAGCACGGCTTTCTTGTTGCGACTGAAGCCACCGCCAGTTAGAGCAATGATTGAGGCTGGAGTGGCCGTGGCACTTGGATCAGACTTTAATCCGAACGCGTACTGTTTTGCTATGGTGAGCGCGAATATGAAAAAAAATTAATAGTCACCCGTTTTATTATTTCGCTGTAAAATTTAGCCTCTGATAATTAACTTCGCGTGCGTTCTTTGTAAAATGAACTTAAATGAAGCGTTGGTTGCCGCAACTCTAAACTCAGCAGCGGCTTTGGGCAAATCGGAAACCCACGGAAGTATCGAAGTGGGAAAAGCTGGTGATATTCTACTAGTTGCTGCTCCCAGGTAAATTACCGTTTTTCAAGAGTATGTAACTCGAGTAAATTGCTTTGAATTACAGCTGGGAGCATGTCATTTATCAAATGGGCGGCTTGGAGAACCTGATCGTGGCTGTTGTGAAGGATGGAAATTTGGTTTATGAGCGAAAAGATGAAGTGACAAAAGCATTCTAATACCAAACGTCTGTATAAGTTGCGGCAAATAAAAAGAATTCGAGACATGTATGTTTTCATTGTGTAGCTCCTGGTACTGCAGGAGGTTGACCTTGGTTCACCGGTGGACGCGGCATCATCATTGGCATTCCTAACAAGCCAAGATGATTAAACCTTGCTCCAAAAATATTTTAGACGAAGAGAGCTATTACCCATAGGTGGTCCTGGTCTCATTTGCATCCCCATATGCGGTCCTGGTGGCATTCCAGGCCCAAATCCCATCCCCGGACGAGGTGGCATCATCATTGGTGGTCTCATACCTAGTCAATACGGATAATGTCTCCAAACTCAAATTAAGAATTAAACACAGGTTTACCCATTGGTCCTCCCGGTCCATGCATTCCTTGTGGCATGCCTTGTGGCATTCCCTGTGGCATACCCATAGGTCCAGGTGGCATCCCAGGACCCATTCCTGGGCCCATAGGAGGGCCTCCCACTAAAATAAGACCATTATCGAGCAACTGGCTTTGATTAAAATGTAAGGTAACAAACTCATAGGTCCGCCAGGCGGTGCAGGTCCTCTTATGTAGGGGTTAGTTGGGATACGGCCAGCTTTGAAGGCAGCAGCTAAGAAAATAAATCGTTGATATAATATACTATAGATAATGTCTTTCTTTCTAGTCTTTCTGGTTAAAGAATACTTGTGGCGTCTATAAGATGCTGAGCTTGGTCTTCCATCCACTTCTGGTAGTAAAACTTGACATTTTCTTTATGCTTTCTACCACTACAGTGTGTTTTACGCACTGACGGTGAATCGTGGGTTAAAAATGTGTCACAGTAGTCACAGTAGTACCTAATAATATTTATTAGTATATGCAGCAATAAACTAAGAAACCTTACTTTGGCATTTTCAAAAATCTCACAAAATTTGACGCGTGTTTACAAAATGCCGGTCCAAATGAAATACAGCGCCTCTTCCGGGCAAAATTGAAGGCAAGCATGTGCGCGCGAAACATAAACTTAAAATGAAAAATACCATTGTAAAATGACTCCAAAGAATCTACCTTTCTCATATCTTCCTAAAACGTTTTGTCACAGCGACGACACTTTTTTACTTTCAATTTAGCATTTTACAATTATTTGTAATTTTGTATATTGATGCATTTCACAAAACTAATAAATTTTGCAAACATTGACGCATTCAACACAAAGTTATTATCCAAGAATTTGTCCCCATAGGTCTTCCTCGGCACTGTCTTCTTCCTCGGGGGGCGGTGGTGGCGGCGTTACAGAAAATTCAGTGAGGGTAAGTGTATCCTGTTTTACTTCATCTGTGACGATCTTCTTGCCTGTCAACTGCTCATACTCTGCCAAACTCCCATTAACTACTTCCACTGGCATTGTACTCCCAGAACTATGTCCCGAGCTGGAGTCTTCCATGTGACTCTCCCCTTTTTTGTCCAATAACTTGGTTCGTAATTGCGAACGAACTTTCCCAAACATTCGACTCGTCTCTACGACTTTTTTTACTTTGTGACTCCGATACCATCGCTCGCTCCAAGAGACAGCACCACAATCTTCATCTTCAACGTCGTCTTTGTCGGATGTCTTCAGTTTTTGCTGCTTCTTGAACTCGCTCATGGACAAAACTTCCCTGCCCTCTAGAGTTTCGGATATTACAATTCTATCCTCAGTGCCAACTTCTTCTATCTGTATGCTTTCTTCCGTTGACAAGTTTTTCTTCGTCATAACTTCGCCATTGGCTGCGACGACAGAAGAATTGTTTTCTCCGAGTATCACGGAGCTCTCCGGGATCGAGTCTTCTTGGCCTTCAATTTGGCCACTTCTTTGTTCAACAACTGCAGTCACGTCCACGCCAACTGGAATTATAGTCGAGATAAAAAAGTTCAATTTAATTAAGATTTTTTCATACCTTATTTTGTATTACACTCTTTCATAAAAATGAGATATATCATGGTGATATTTAATTTCACTCTGGTACAGTACCTGAGTTTGATACCAGACTACACGTTTTCTCAATCACTCCTTGATCTGGTACAGATGCTGTTGAACGACTTGTCGACTCTTCATCCTTCTTTTTGTCCGAGATCTCAATAAGGACTTGTTTTGTCTCAGGGCCGCTGCTGTCTGCAACTTGAATGCTATTATTAATATCAGAGGCATAGACATCCGACTGCTGGTTCTCGCCTTTTCCAATTTCACTCAATTCAGTTGGGTGAGCAGGTTGAGCTTCCACGTGACTTCTTGATTGATTTTTTTGTAGCTCTTCAACTTCGTTATTGTGATCATCACGTAGTTTGGACACGATTTCATTTCTGTTAGATTCGAGTAGGTGATGTTCCGCGTCATGGCCTTCGCTTGTCAAGCCAACAGCCTTAGACGCGGCTTTTTTATCCCAATCAAACGAAAGTTCTTCTCTACTAGGGGGATCTGCCTCTTCCTCCCCAAGATCCTTGGAATCATACCCAAAATTACCCAGTACTGGTTGCTGGTCCAGACCACCTTCATCATGCGCTAGGACATTACTGTCCTCGTATAGCTTAGTCTCTTGTGAAATGTGATGACCTAGTTGCCCGTTTTGCTCTACAAGACAGGGAATGACAGTATCATCGTTTGGCCTAGCAGGAGGACTCAAGGAGATGGCCTTATCATGCGAATGCTCGTCCTCCACATCACCAAAAGATACGTCGTATTCCGGGTTCAGGACGGGCAGCTCCGGGCCGTTGCTCAAGTCATTCAAGTTCATGTCCGTCGTGAAATCTTCTTCTGAATCAGAGACTTTCTCCAACTCAGCTGTTTCTCTCCCTTGGAACTTATCTTCTTGCTCTGACGAAGGATTACGATTACAAGAACCAAACGTGGGTTTAGGAAGCGAAAAGATCCGAGACGATTTATGAATCTTCATCGAAACTTTCATAAGTGGATCATAATTGGCACCACCCACGCCTTGTGGGGACTGGACATCGTCGCCCGAGCTGTCAATTTCACCTTCTTCACTCGTTTCGAGCTCTCCGTCTTCCAAGTTACGAATTGCTACGACGTCAGTCTCATAGACAGCCATGCTCGACCGACTTTTATAGGGCCTTCTATCGTGTTCTTTCCGTCTGCCGGCGTCGACCTCACGCGGTGACGAAGCGGGAAGAATGGATTCGTATCCAGCCACTTTTGCTACCCTTCTCGTTCTGGGTGAAACATCTTGTCTTGCTTTCGGTATCGAACGGGACGCTAAAGGTGAACGAGAGTACCGTCTAAAACGTGCGTCTGCGAAAAACAAGTACAATGCATGTATTACTATGTACAGGACGCTACTTTTGTACGATAAACGATTTTCTTCTGTCTTTTTCTGATCTTATTTTTACCTCTTTCGTCGTCCTGGGAGAAACTGGAACCATGTTCTTCTTGTCTACGACGAGAGCCGACATTTAAAGGAGAGCGTCTGGGTGCTGATGACGAGTCCACGTGTCGGTTTTGAAACGATTCGACAGGGCGAATAGGAGGACTGGCACTCAAAGAAATGGAACTGTTTCTTTGTCGGGATTTCCGTGTCTTGGATGATTTTTGATTGGGATTTTTCTCCGTTTCCAGACCTGGAGAATGGCTACGACTCCTCCGTTTTCGAGCAGCGCCGGGCCATCTTTCTGCTTTTCTATATTGCCTCTGCTGTACTTGGGGCAATATTTTCTCCGCGGATGTTCCGTCGTGCTCCTTTGCTTTTTTTGATTCCTTTTTCTCTCTCCTGTCACCGTCTTCTTCTTTATGAGCTTTTCCCTTGTCTTTTTTCTTCTTTTTGTCGGACTGGCTCCGTTTCTTCTTCGCTTCAAATGCGCCTTCTTTTGGTAATGATTTGTCTTTAATGAAACTGGCGTCTTGCTCATTTTGTTTCGTGGAATCAGCTTCGCCTAGCAGCGTTCTCTTGATAGATATCGCCGAATTGATGGCTCGTGCTCGCGCTCGCTTTTCTTCCCGCGTGGGAGAATCTTTCTTTTGCATAACAGGCTCCACTTGGGGGCTTTTCCTGGTGGCTGCTGTCTTCGCGGGTGGCCAATCGGCCATTACATCGTTCTCGCCTCCTTCCCAACGATCCACCTGTTGTTGATCTCGATTCTCGTCAGCCTCGGCAGGCAGTACTTGTCTTGTTCCCAAAATGAGACTCTCCGGATCTTGGCTACTTCCAGCTGGATTCTCAGTCTCAGTCTCAACTTCCTTATCGCGCCGCAACATGGCTTTGATAGCCCGCGCTCGCATTTCCATTTCCAAAATTTCCATCAATGTCTTGCCTTCCTCGTTTTCCGCCTCTCCGCTAGCCATTTTCTGCTTTTTTGCGGACTGCTCAGTCCGCAATTCCTTTTCAACGGATTTCCGTTTGACAACATCCGAACCACTTTCTTCAGCGCCAGCCCATAACTTACTCGCGATAGCTCCTATAAAACCGAACAAAAACTTGGAATGAAGAACTAAATATTCACATAAATATATATCGCAATTCTTTAAAAAAATTTGCGAATTATTATATACAATAAACATTTCGGTGTAACAAGATTCTAATTTATCGTTAATATATTTCTTTCGTGTTAGTAAACTATTTTTTAATACATTAAGGCTCCGGATATCTTAGCTTATTGATGGGAAAGAGTCATAGATGGCACTGATGTTTGTTGTTGTTTTGCCAAAGCCTTGCGTAAGGAAGTAAAATAGAAATAGATAGCTAATTGACGGCAAAGTTTCTACGCTTCTTTTGATTCCGAAAAGTACAATTTGTCACCACAGTTTGCTGTAGCAGCACAATGTCTCAAATCAAGTCGTCGAACTTTCTGAACAAGATTTCTTGAAAACAGCTTATCAGATTTGAAAGCAATCTAAAACAAACAGTTTCTTTTATTAGCAGCTAGTGCAGAACCAAATGACATATTTTTAGGTTCTGATCTATATTTCCAGATTACTCTTAAATATATATTTTTCCTCACATTGACTAAATTTTCTAAAGTCCACGGGTTAGATAAGATTCAAATTAAATTATTGAACATTTTTCTGAATTATTTTAGTCACTAAAACTTTCGGAATGTAACAAGATAATGATTCTTAATATATTTCTTACGTGTTAGCGAACTACTTTTAATAATTAACACATAACAAATAATTCAAAAAAATAAAAACAATTCTGAACTATATTCCTAGATAACTGTTAAATATATTTTTCACTCACATAGATATACATTTCTAGAGCTATAGTCCAGGGGTTAGATAAGATACGTACCCATTAAAGCCATCTGTGCTTAAAAGCGACACGAGGGCACCGTTAAGTTAATCTCAAAATCAACAGAATCACTAGGCTTTTGGCCCATTTACCATTCTGGGTGCATTTCGTTTCTTTTCTCCCCATTTTTTTTTTCTTTTCCCGGACTACTATGAAATACCCCTCCCACCCATGCCATTTAACACAGTACACAAGACTCGGAACGGTGCTGGCTGGTCACCCTCCATTTCAAATCGATAATAAAGACACCCTATAAAACCTCATTATCCCCTCTCCTGTTTTCTTTCGTTTCCTTTCCTTCTACTGCACTCATGAATTTTAATTTTTTGTTCCCCCCGAAACTTTCAGCGTCGATGTCGACGTCCTTTTGACATGCTCACGACAATAATAAAAAAAGGTGCGGCATTTTCTACACCAAAAAAGTTAGGGGGTGGGAAATTTTCAACATTTTCAGAGGGGACAACATATTATAGATCCCGTGCTTTTATTTATGCATAATCATATATAGGCTGTTACGCACATATGTGTCCAGTACTGTACACCAGTTATCTGTCTGTACGGCAATAAAAAACTGACACTTTTTTGGGTCCGCAAAATGGGATAAATCCAACTTCAATAGTCCATATAAAAGAACGAAATAAAAAATACAATGGCCACGCGACTTTTTCCCTTTTTTGGGGAAAAAATGGGAATGAAAAGAAGACCTTCTGTTCTGTCTGCGCTTTTTCAAAGTCTCGTGCCGAAGTGGCAGCTGCACATTTACGGAGAGACTTTGCTCTTGCTCAAATTTTGCTTACCGACCTGATATGTACTGTGATGTTAATGGAAACATTTTATTTATTTTATTTTATGAGGGGGGGAGTCTTTTTTAGGGGAAAAACGTGGAAAGAGACAGTTTTTTTTATTTCCCCATATGAGCTTATACAATACATCTTAGGGCACGCTGCAGCTCAAGACTAGGGACTTTCAACCCTCTAAAAATCCTGGGGTGAACTATCAAAGAGGACGCGCTAGCAATTTCGCCACTCAAGCGAAACAGTCACGAGCGCGGAAATGTGTTGAAGAGGCCTACTGTTGTGCGTGTCCGCGTGGCTTCCGTTTTTGGAGCCTACACTACTCAGACTTGGAATCCTTGATCGAAATCCCCCCTTCCAGCTTATAAAACTACCTTTGCGCTTGAGTTTCCATTCTCGTTGGGAGTTTTCAAGACAAACGGCCATCGGTGAAGACAAGAGAAGAAAAGAGGGTAATCATTAAGGGTTGGTTCCCACTATCAGACAAAAAAGGCCAGACACCGGACAAAAGACACAAGACGACGGTGTTTTGTGCGTTTTTCTTCAATTTTCTTCAATTTTTCTTCAACTTTCTTCAACGACGGTGTTTTCTGTGTTTTTCTTCAGCTTTTCTTCAACTTTTCTTCAATTTTTCTTCAACTTTATTTCAACTTTTTCTTGTCTGGCCTGACAAAAGACACGTTTTGTCTGATAGTGGGAACCAACCATAAGGCTCCGTATACCTTAGCTTAGTGATGCGAAACAGTCCCAGATGGCACTGATGTTTGTTATTGTTTTGCCGAAGCCTTGCGTAAGAAAGTATAAAAGAAATAGACAGCTAATTGCCGGCGAAATTTTCTACGCTTGTTTTGATTCTGAAAAGCACAACTTGTCCCCACAATTTGCTGTAGCAGCACAATATCCCAAATCAAGTCGTCGAACTTTCTGAACAAGATTTCTTGAAAACAGCTTATCAGATTTGAAAGCAATCTAAAACAAACATTTTTTGTTGTTAGCAGCTAGTGCACAATCAAAGAAAGAATTTTTAGGCAACGTATTTATCAGTTGCAAAATTCATTTGAATATGGCTAATTTATTACTCATTGGAAAAAAATCTGCATTGATTGTGCACTGCCTGTTAGCAAGCTCAAGATTACTATAAAATAATTTTTGCATTAAATGTGCTGGTTTTCTCAAAAAGTTGTTCCGAAATTTCCCATGCTAACCGCCTATACCGAGCTAAGGTATACGGGAGCCTTAAGCGAACCAAAAAAGTATCACCTTACAGAGAAAACTTGAAGAGAACTCCCCTTCCAAACATGCTACTTAACATTTCTGCGGCGCAGAATTGCCTACGAGCTTCGTGGTCCATTAATGTGAACGTCTTGATTACGATTTTCACGCTCCTCTTCTTGAACGCCCCTCCACCGCCGCCAGGAAACTTTTGTCGCTGTGTAATGCAATTACAAAAAACGGACGCCCGGACACACAATTTTCGTTCCATATATATTTTATTTATATATATAAAGGAAAAGAAAAATTTCTTCAATATAGCATCCCTTGTCTCGTTGTGGGGAAAAAGAGGGTGGAGGAGGGGGAGGAGGAGGGGGGAAGAGGAGGAAAGAAGGACCTTGTCTTTCTATACGGACGCTTGCTTTTTAAAGCCTTTTCATTACGAGTTTATTCTGGCTGGCTGCTGGGTCACCGCTCGGGATCTTTCCCTCCAGTCCGAGTCTGGTTTTGCTCTTTCTTATTGAGGAAAAGCTCGTCGAGGAAAGCGAGAAAACTGTTCATCTCCCCAAAAGAAGCGTGTCCATCTTAGAAAAACAACTATGGCACATGTTTCCTTGACCAAGTCCCAAACCAAGGCGAAATAATTGAATTTCTTAGGAGCACTGGCGTCCTGATGCTGTTGGCGATGTTGTGCCTTTCGCCTTGTTGGACTGTTATACAAGTGGGAGTTTGTTGCGGCTCCGACCGACGCCCAAACACCAAACCGAGTTGGTCTGAAGGCCCTCATTTTTTTGTTTGGTTTCGATCCTCGAGCCTCGCAAACGATTTATTTTTTTGTCCTCCCTCTCTCTCATTCTATATATAGATATATCTTAAATATTTAGATCTATATAAATAAAGACAGGCAGATATATACAGTTATGCCGCTTATCACTATGGTTATTAGAATCAGCCGCTTTATGGAATAAAATTTTAAAGGACCGATTTAAAGTGATAAAATTCTTAGCATTTTCATTGGTTATTAAAATCGCACTTCGGATATTAGAATCAATTTAAAAAGAATCTACAAAATACACAGTAACGAAACTACAGTAGTGATTGCTACGTGGACATTGCATATTGACCAAAAACATTGCTTACACGCCGTTTTGACCAATCCTGTAATTCCCAGCCTACTACCAAACCTAGGCAGAAATTCCTTCGAAACTCGCCAGTCAATTAAATGAGCAGGTTATTCAATCGAGCAGGTTATCCAATTCCTTTAATTGACTGGGAAAATTAGAAGGGGTACCGTGTTGAAAACCCTACCTAAGTGTAGGAGTAGGATTCAAAGGCGCCGTGTTTTAGACGTGATGTGGTTATACAAAAATGGCGACGAACAAGCAAATAGTTCATTTAAATGTAAAAGAGAAGTTGCTGCTCAATGAAACTTACGACCAGTTAAATGTAACAGATTAGCCATGAGAAGCGGCCGTTAAGTTAGAAATTCCCCAATCATCTCTATCAAAATTGTTGAAAAATCGTTCGAAATAAAGAATAGTTGTGTACATTGAATCTAGAAAAAGCATATTTCCTATTTTCGATTATTAGAATCTCCACTTAACAGAATCAATATTCACTTGACAAACGTGGACAAACGTGATCACAATAAGCGGCATCTACTGTAATATATTTTAAAAAAGTATCTTGGAAAGTTTCACGAGATATCCGTCTATCTTTTCACGCCCTGTGGTTCAAGCTCTGTCCGTAATAATCATTGGTTGCTATAACACACGACAAGAAAACCAGATAGTATTTAAAAGGAGGTAGTTGCAACAACAACACCTTCAGGCAGCATGAGCATGAAAAAAAGCTTGTTTGTGTCTTAGCGGAATCGATGTGATTCTAGTTAACTTTTCTTTTACTTTTTCAAGTGTCTGAACGCGAAAAGTTTCGGGTTGGGAGATATATAGGGCGCCTTTTATCATAGACTTATCTCAAGTTTTGGAACAGGAGCTTTTGTTGCCATTTTTCTTACCTTGGTGCTCTACTAAGCGAGTCGGCAACTGACTGTTGGGAATTGGAGCTGGCCGCAATGGACTGCCTTCTTTTCCTAGAAAAAACAACAACAACAAAAGCTAAGATTATTTAAACGCTAGGAAACGTATATATACCGGGGAAGACCATTCCATACAAAGAAAACATTGCTTATTACCTGCCAAAACTCGCGAAACAGCCTCTCTAGACATGGATTTCAGTTGCTCCAAGCATTTGGAAACAATTTCTTCCATCGGGAGCTCCTATACAATGCACATCAGACATTTGAATCAATACTAACACACTTGGTCATTTACTGCATTTTTATACAGTACGAGAATTCGAAGGTTTTAGAAACCCTAGACCAACTAAGATTGCATCCCTTCCCAACAAAAATAAAATAAAAAAGCAAATTTTGCAAATTTCCAAATAAGAAAACACGCCGAGCAAAGTCAAACCAAGTAGCGAATCCCCAACAGGGGTACACACTTTGTTCGCTTCCTGTTTATTATTCATTATTTGATAGGTGCCACCACTGGCAAAGCAGGCTGAAGTGAGGTGATCTTGGAATCTTATGGGAAACATCGGTAGTTTTTGTGCTGGACGGGATTTGTCCACGTGTAAAAGATAAGTTATACAACGCCGCATACCTTTAGCAAGGGTGGGAGCATTGCTTGCAGCCTCGCTCCCTTGACAACGTTAAACACCTGTCGTATCATTTCTGGACGGTCGTCGATATAATGACCAATCGGGAACACTTCCTTATTTAAATCCAAGTCCTCCATAATAAACACGCTTCCCTATGAAAACATTAATAGAGTTAATCATCCGTAGAGCCATTGCAGCAAGCATTATAGTTCACGCATCATTAACAAATCTGAGGAAAAAATCCTTCATTACAATTCGCCGGGGAAGAAAAGGTCAAAGGGGCTGAATCAGCTCGCCAAAGTAATAAGACTACAGAGCTTGAAACCAAAGTATGCGACTAATTATAACATATAAGGTATTATAAATTACCGATTCTTTTCTGGACTTGGTTTTTTTCTTGGCTTTCTTCCTCTTTTTCGCCCTCGCATCATCAGACATCGAAGACGACGACAACGACGCACTCGAGTTCATTTTTCGGCAACCTATATGCGGCAAATGGATGAAATGGAAAGCAATGACTGTAGACACTGACGGAAGAGTCGAAAACTCATTACACAACTTATTCACCCGTAAACAAAAGCACAGATCCGAAAAAAACGCGCTCTTAGCAAAACACGAGAACCCTTACAAGTGGTTGACTCGCCCTCGTCCTTTAGGTTCCCAGTTTTTGCTGGAGCCCCTCATCTTCATATGGCACACTTCTCTTTCTTCTTTTTTACTCTTGTTTGTGCAGCTCGAAACGGCCTGATAGAACAGGGTGTGCGCAACAAAGGACAGGCCCAGCTAGGCCAAATTGTGCAAAATAAGTGTAAATGAGCGATCGGCTTCATGCATACGATGCGTGGGGGTTACTTGCGATGCATAAACAAGGTCTCTCACACACATATGCCTTGAGCACCTGGTCTAGATGTGCCATTTTCCAAAAATTGAGAGCAGATGGTGAAAGGCTCGTGTTCGATGGCGAAGATGACCAAAGCATAAAGCAGCATAACACATAAGGGTGCAAAACCCTCGTCAATAATAAAACCGCGGTGTGAGCATTAGCCCTGCACCCTTACGTTTTTGCCCTGACATTCATAGAGCCCCATAATGCTATGGAATGATGGTGAAAACCGAAACTTTTTAACCGAAAAGCAAGCCGAAAAGTGCCAGCCCCAGCGAAAACCCTCTTTAGCCCTTATTTTCCTTACTTTTATACCAAAAAGGGGAGTCCCCATTACTCTTTTACTTTATTATCGCGTTTCCCTCGTTCACCCCTACATATGCAAGTTTTTAAAATCCCCTCAATTCCGTTAAAAGCTAAAGTCTGCACATGGCATATGTATGTATGCCATGCCTAAATGAAAAAAAGGGGTTGTCTGATCAGTTTCCAGATTTTGGGTAAAAATGTCCCTCTTACCCCTCCATAGCGTTAGCCATGACAAAGGCGGAGCACGCTCAATGCTTTTCATAGGCAGATTCAAATTCTAAAAATCTCTCAGCTACCCCAGAAGCAAAGCTATAAGCAGCTGCTCTCGTTTTTATTCTCCCTCGCTTTTTGAGCGTTTTTACCCCTCTGTGGAAAAAAGCAGGAAGAATGGGAACAAAGAAATTATTCATAAAAGCCGCTTATTTCCCTAGTTTGGGCCTTAAAATTTTCAACGGGAATTTTTCAATAGATGGACCATTCCCCCCAAAATCGAACAAAAGAATTTTATATCTTTATATACAAAAAAAAACTATGCAGAAACGACTTGATTATACGAGTACGGTACCGGCATTTTGAATAAGATTTTTTTTCCCCGTTCTAGAAGAGAATCCAGATGCAATCCAGGTGCAAACCGCTTCTTCAAAATTTCCTTTTTCCTACCATTACTGCTTTAGGTCTTAGGGCTGTTAATCGGTTGACAGTTGCTTTTTACATACATAATGACGCTTTATCACACATACCAATCTTCTGTTCCGTTCCGAGGACCAAAAAGAATAAAAAATGCTGTGAAATTGACAGCTTCGGGTCCATATACTTAACTCTCGATTTGAGTACTTCCCTTTCTTTGAAGTTCGTTGTACGCTGAAGCTATAAGCTATTAATGTATGAACTTTTATCGCGGATTATATAATATTACACACGATTACACGATTTGCTAAGTTAACATAAATTCCTTAATTTGTGTACTAAATGAAAAGGCGTTTCGTTGGAAAGAGCTTCTGGAAGGTCACGTAACAAGCCACGGTGTTGTGCAAGTAGTTGATCGTTTTTGTCGAAAGATGGCACTGATGTCATACCCCATATCATGAGAATTCTGCAACTTGGAACAAAACTTGAAGCAGCAATTTAAAAGAAATTTAATGATGCAATTGAAACACTATTTTTTGTAAATATCCCAATAAATATATCCTAAAACGCCGCGTAAAAAGATTTAGACGTACGATTTACTTAAAATTTTCATAACTTGAATTAAATGTCACGAATATGAAAAATTCGCATTCGCTGCAAGATGAATATATATTACATTCATATACACTACATGAATATATACTACATGGGTCCAATGCTACACTGAACCCATCGTACTACAATCTAAAAATAGCCCTGTATCTGTAAGTCTACAACAAAACATAAATTCCTAAACGTAGCCTTCAATATTTTATTTCGAATTGGTACCCTTTTTTCAGTGGCAAACGTGCTTTCAAGTTCTATATGTAGACTTTCCTAATTCACGGCTGCTGTTATCCGAATCTGTATTTTATTGCTCTAATTCTAATTTTATATAATGTACCAACCCCGTCCAATAAAAACTGTTTTCAGGCTGCAGTGTTACTTCAGTGATGACGTAACGACACAACAATGAATGAATAACGGACAGTGAGCCGAACGAAGATTTCTTCTGACCAGGAAATGATATCTTTGGTATGCATTGCTTTCGACCATTAACGCCATTTTGGCCAACAAGAAACTTAACCTTTTAGTCCTTCTCGACAATCCGCATGCAAGCTGACCTTTCTGACCTCGACCTGTTGCGATTGTCGATCGCCTCTTCCCTGAAACCTCGCATGGGTCACACGTGGTCATGGGTTGCAAACCCTGCAATTGTTGCCTTGCTCTTACCCTTTTTTAAGTCTGTCTACTCTTTTGTTGCGTCCTAAAACAAATAGGACATAAAAGAAAGGCAGTTAATCAACGAGAAGCGAATCAAAACTTGCTGTTTTGCAGAAACAGAAGATCGTCATAGCAACCAGGCATCCTTTTCGTTTTTCCCTTCTTGTTCCCTTTTTTGTTTTGTTTTTTAAGCCAGCACTCAAAGAAGATACGGACGTCCCAGGACGCTAGAACAGCAAGCCAGGGAAGGAGAAACACACTGAGGGCGTTTTAAGTCAGAAAGGCCTAACGATGGACGCTCGATATATACCTGCTCTGTAATAAAAGGGCCACTTTAATGGCCGTTTTTAGTGCGAGAGCCTTCAGCAGACATCAGACAAGGTCCAAAAGCCTTATCCTTTTGCCCTGTCAGTGCAGTAGGTAGCTCTCCTCCCCCTTTTGTCATCTTTTCCCTGGATCCGTTCGTTTCCAGCAAGCAAGACGCCTTGCGACGCGCCCGACGCCCTTCTCTCATGAAAGGCGGGCAAAACAAAATGATGGGCCAAGGGATAAAAAAACAAATAAAAAACAAAACAAAAAAAGGCGAACAAAACTGGGGAGGGCTACTTAAAAACGTCCTTAAAAGCACCGGTACCGAGAAGAAAATCGACAGAAGAAGTCATTCGCCGCTGTTTTTACGACGCAAACCTTATGTAATGGGGACTCGGCACCTCAGCCAGCTCAGCCAGGAAGGAAAGAAAAACGGTTCCGTGCAGAGCAAAGATAGGGCTTCTTCTATACTGTGTGTATGTGTGTGTATGTTTTTACAGGAAATGGCCACTAACTCTACGCAAACAATTGCCAACCATGTTCCTATATGCTTTGGATGATCTTTCTTGGTCTTTGATGGAAAAAACGTAGGGCAAACTTACACAAGACAAAACTTAATTAAAATTGTTTGATTCTGCACGAGATCATAAAGCAAGTTAGAACTCATGTCAGCCCGGTTAAACTTGCTACTTAAATCTCCCATTTTGCCAAAGCTCATTAGGAAAAGGCACGTCATGACTCTTTCGGAACTACAAATACGTTAGTTTCGCAACAGATGATCTTGACGAGTCATACAGGCTAAAGGTATCCTTCCCCAGAAAAAAATAAATGTTCGCTTGACCCGAGAATTTCCCAGAATTTCTGAGAATTCCCCAAAGCCCTTGAATCCGGTAATTAAGATGCTGCAAGTTCACCCAAAAGTCAGCGTCAACTTGAGGTCATCTCCTATTCAATAAAGGGTCACTTACCTAGAACTGCAAATCCCCGATCGCCTAAACCAGTCCACGTCCAATGAAACCTTAACGTCTTCGCAGGATTTACGATGGTTTTACATACTACACATAATAAGCAAGGACAACACTGAACAGTGAGCCTTGACCCAAGAAAATTCGTGGGGTTCCCATTCGAAACCGGTCAAGCGCCTCATTTACTTCAGCGAAAGATATCGTTTACAAGTCTGGCTATAAGTTATTTGATTTACACACGCGTCATTTTCTTTCTTTTTTGTTATTCGTTATAGCATTAAAAATTTACTGGCCTCTGTCGCTCGATTCAGTGTTGGATATTGTTGGGGGGGGGGACTTTTAAGACTCAGAACACTTTCGCCCGAGAAAAAGCTATTTGGTTAAAAATATTGCCATTATGTCTCAGCTCTTTAGCCTCGAGAAGATTCAGGTTGATAGGTGGAGCTAAACGATAAATTTGGGGAGAAACGCTAAGAAAAAGCAAAAAAGGACAAGGGGTGGGGTGAAGAGTACTATACAGCAGGGGGAGGAGGGCCATATATATAATAAGAGGGGGGCACACGATTGTTTCCCTCCATTTTTGGGGGTGAAAATGTGTGCCTTCACCCCTGGCCACACAATGCTGCAAAGCAAAGCGGTTCCGTACAGTAATTCAGGCAACCAACAAAAAATGCGATGTGATTGTCCCATACCTGTTCTCATCGTCAGTTCTGTATCAGCTTCGGACACGTGCTCGTCTCTTTTCTCCCCGTTTAGTCCGCAGTATAGCATACGGCTATATGTTACCTTGAATCTATACGAGATAGACACACTATGTTTGCCACCAAAATGTGTCCCGGAACGCCTGCTACGTGGAGGTAGTACTGCCCGAGAACACTCCGCATGCTAGCACATGCTGGCAGACACGCAAATGCGAACTAATTAGGCATTTAGTATTCGGCAGTGAACCAAGCCAGAAACAAATGGCGTGTTCGGCCTTTTGACTCGAGTTTCAAACAGTGATGTTGAATTGATTTTATGCCATATCAAGTGCTATTTTACCTTTTCACGGAGTACACGAAAGAAGACAGTTTTTCTTTTTAGATTCAAAACATCAGGTAAGTGATTTATTTGCTTTCAATCATGTGTAGGTATAAGGCAAGCGTTCGGTACAGAATAGAGGTGGTGATGGCAACGGAAGGTTGTGTGCGTTTCGTGTGGTGTTTGCAGTTGCATAGATTCTTAACTCTGAATAGATTTTTAAGTCTTTTTTAAAAAATAGGGTGCTAACCCCTGTATAAACATTTACCTGAATGAATCCAACAATGGAAGAATTTAACCTGCTAGATACGACTAAATAAGCTACTATCACTAACAGTATTTTGATTTCAGTTTAACTATAGCCTTTACTTAAATCATTGTACTATACTTCTAGTACTGTACTGTACATAACAACAGTATATAGGTTAAGCCTATTCGTATAAAGGTACATGGTATCGTGTTTCTTAATAATGGATCTGATGATTCTAATTTTCCTTCATTATACTTAATTATGGTTGTTTAGATGTTTCCGTTTATAGCGCGCGATAATCCAATCTGTTGCCTTAAAATCATAAAAGTCTAGATGGTTAATTACTTGCTGTGTACTGGGAAGGGCAAGTTGCGTTTATACGTTTTGAACATAATTGCTAGAAGATTCATAGGAATTCCAAGAACCCCTTCGCTTTAGAACTTAGCCTACGATTTAAGATCTTGTCTCCTCAAAATCATGTCTCAATTCTTCATCAGAAAGCGTTACTACAAGTTATCTTAAATCATGACTCTAAATAGTTGCCATAGAAGACCGCGCCCATCATACTCTAATTATAGGATTAAATATTCAATAAGGAATAATCTGCGTATGCTCAAAGGTACTTAAAGGCGGCACATGAAATCAACGCCCTTTTTTATTTTAGCTACGACGTAATTCCTAAAAACGAAATTCAAGAAAGCGCTTCGAAAATTGGTCCACCTCTTGGTTTATTTTTATCCCTTTGCAACCGTTTACTCCATTCAAGTCTCTCACTAAGTTAGCCCGAAACCTTTGCCCCGACATGTTTTGCTTCACAAGTCTTCATAATTACACCAGACACTTTCTTTGTTTTAAAGCTAGATAAAAAAGATCCTAAATTTAAAATATTTGCACATATTTCCTGAAATATTACGTCACCTACCCATTACATCACCTGTTTCAACGCCACACACTGAGTATAACCCTTTGCTTTGTATTATAGAACCTCCATTACATAAACGCTTCTTGCTTTCTACCGTTGGAGACCATCAGTTGATCTCAAGAGTAATTGTCGGGATTGTCGGGATCTCACCCTTACGCACCCCTACAACTTGTTCGGGTCCAAAAGAACAAAAGTAAAAGCCAGCACATACCCAATTCATAGCTTCTTAGGCACTACAACGTTACCAAGACCAATTAAAGTGCTAACTTCAGAGTCAGGTTCTGTGTACAACTAATATATTAAAATATCTTAAATATGACCCTTTTCACAAAGTAACTATTGTTGACACCTTTATGCCATTATACTTAGAATTACAGCATATTTTAGCATTACAATATAAATACAAGAGGCGGAGATACTTTTTAACTGACATTGGTAGATTCAATTGAAACTACTGCCAAAACTACAGAAGAATGTAAGTATACTTAATGCCAAGCAACTTGAAAGACAACACATTCTAAAGTGTGCGACATTTCGGCATTGTAGCCCTTGAACGCTGAAGGTGAAGCGTATTATGTATTATATTAGTTAATGACAGGCCATTTTCATTTGCATTTCATCCGAAGATGCTATCTTGTATCTACACTACATATCTTATTAAAAGAATTACTGACCTTGCTTATCAAATTTAGCGCATTTTTCAGTCTAGTTTTTTAAGCTCGAATACTTCAGTCTTTTCAAAGCAAAAAAATTGACAAATAGAGTTCCAAACTCATGAATGAATTACGTGGCGATTGTCACTATTCACTAGTTTATATGTTTACACAAAACAAGTATACTTCAAGCAACCCATGAAGCAACCAGTCGCGTTGTCTTGCTAAACACCAAACTGTGATTCGCATTACTAATGCTTGCTTCGCCATCCGAAAGACAAAGCTTGCGTATGTGGCGCGACGCGACTATTGGGATGATGTAACTGGCTTAATTTAAAAATTGCTCCACTCCTCCCTTCTTTCCCTCTTCCCTGGTATTCCTCCTCCCACATCTGTTGTCTACACTCAATTGTAACACGAAAATTAAGAAAAAGTAAGAGTAATAACTACAATTATACAAAGTTAAGCGAACACGACACCAAGCGGAAGGCGCCAAAACTGTCAACCTTCAAATCCGACGTCGCAGATCCTCCTTTCTTCTTGTCATTTTCTTAGTGTGGTTTGGTCATGCACGGCCTATACATATAATTTAATGGACACTCACGCGCTTAGGGTATATGCGGGCTGCGTAAAAAAATACCTGGTGGTGGGCTATTCCTACCTGCAATATAATCTATTGTAAGACTTTCCTTACCTGGTAGCTTCCTTATCTCTTTATTTGTAAAGACAAAAGAACCGAAAAGGTACAAGTTAGCAAGAGGGTACAGTACCTTAGAAATGTTTGTAATACTTCTCCCTGTTCATTAACAATCAATTCATTAAAAGTATACTAGCAACATACAGGCAAAAGCTTTCCCGCGGCAGCGCATTTTCTTGTCGAGCTCGTTATAGGTTCTATCCAATGCGCCGTGCAGCTTAACGCGTAAAACGTGTACGCATACTATGGAGTATACGTGTGTCAGAAAATGAAGGCTTCTTTTCCACAGCTATCTTGTTATGAAAACAAGGAGCTGCCATTACCCGAAGGAGCCAGATTGGGTCATTCTCATTTCGAGTGCGTCATCATCCGATCGATGAGCCCCATGTATGAGCTTTCAGTTCCTCTTTCTTTTCTCGTAACTTTGAAGCCTACAATGCTAGGCGCATACTTTTCCACCCTCTTTTTTTTTCCCGGTAAAACATAAACCCTCCCCTATTTGCTCCTCCCTATCATGCAATACTGACCGTCAGGGACATGTGTATGCAAATTAGTGCTACGTATTAAGGGGCAGTCTAAAAGTAGACCCCCCAGATAAAAAAAGCTTTTGCCTCAGTTACCAAAGTATACCTGGGAACATTTATAGTCAATTTTATTGTACGCCGTTGAATTTGGAACTGTAATACCGCAATATGGAAAGCTCATTAAATATCCAAGTCAATCAAGCCAAATAGTGTAAGCGCCAGTATGTCATTATAGCTTGGCATTATACTATCGAAAAGCCTGCATTTAATGTTCCTGTAGGATTCCTCTTTCATTGCAACTTGTTTACGAATGTCGGAAGCGCTGAAATGGATTTGGCCCGTGACAAAAGATCCACATCCACACATATCTAGGGCATATACAAAAGCGAGAGGGGCTCAAGTGAAGCCTACAGCATAAAATACGGTGTGGGTGGAATAAAAAGGGAGGGTTAGTACACAAGGCCTTACACACATGAGAATACGATGCGGGGCGCATGGCGGTTTAGTTCAGGGGAGAGTTGTTTGTCAAAAGTAAGCCAGACATACTCGCGAAATGAAATCGCACGCCAAACTCTCCCTCTCATTCTCTCTCTGGATGCTAGCTTAAGAGGAAAAGGATGCTGCAACGTGTGCTAACTTAATGAGTACCATAGTATGCGTAGATCCTTATAACTATCCCTTACAATTCCGCCGTTGAGTCGAAGTCGATCTGAGTCAAATAAATCCGCCACAAATAGAGATACAAGTTTCATTAAAAGTTGTTTTGCTTGCCAAAAATCGCAATCATTTCTGGGACTGGGAAAGTTAATAAAAAAAGGGGGAAAATACGCAATGGGGTAAAGAGGGGGGAGAGATCCGAAGCTGATATGCGAGGGATGGTCAACAGCAGAAGCTATGTTTATGCGGAGTTGGCAGTGACGTCATCAATCGATATAACCTGTCCGTAGGCCTACAAAACACATTTATTTGCAGTTCCGAGTTGCTCCATACTATTGCACTGCTAAAAACCATTACGAGACTTACTCTGCTCTCTTTTTTTCCCCTCACCCTTACTTCCCCTTCTGAAAAACAAGAGGATCGAACGACCCCGGGTGTTACAATTTTGGGCCACGGGCCAGTTCCCAAACTGCATACGCGTACACACACACATACACATATCAAAACTGATGCAAAGAACTGATAAGTTCGGTTCGCGAGCCAGGCAGCGTCGAAGCCAGCACACGGCACATTTCGTAAGCGCCAGACAGACGACCAACCTTTCCTATTAAACACAATAGGGGAAAAAGTTCCGCCAACAATAGCCATAAAAATTGCAAGAGCTTTTCCGAAATGTCTGTCGTTAATCGAAGGCAAGAAATGAAATGTCAAGCCAAAAGCTAGGGCAAATCACCAAAAAGCCCTCCCGCCAAAATTCTCAAGGTTTGTCTCTCCATCGCCGACTCAATTTCCTTATTCATATCTAGACCCGCGTCCCCCCACGAAGCGAAGTCAATCTTTAATTGTTGAAAAAATATAAACGCGCAGGAACAAAGCGACTCGGACGGTGAGACATGGGAAACTCGAAATCTGTTGGTCATATATATGAGATTACAAGCATATCCAAGTCATCAGCCTCTACCTTTTCGCTGCATTCTGGAGTTCCAGAATACAACTAACAACCACAACAGAAGCTAATTTTTTAGCCATTTAAAAGATCCTAAAATTCCATCCAACCGTAACAGCGTCAACTCCCATCGTCAGGGATGCAATAGATTCATGAATTGACAAGTGCTGTGTTTGGAGAGGCTCTTGGTCGTCAAGATATTTTTTTCTCTTTTTTATAACACTTGCAAGAAAAAAAGGGGCCAACCCCCGAACTTCCAATATGTTATTAACATTATTAGGATGGAAAACTTTATCTTTCTCCCTTCAATTTATTTTTCTTTTTTTCTGTATTTTTTTGTTTCCCTATTTGAAGCCGTTATTACCCTTACACGTTTCCCCCGTTCGCTCGACTGTTCGTTTGTACTCTCGAAAAATATTAGGGTTCTCTATTGGAATCTGTTATTGATCATCAAATCGTTTTCTTTCGATCACCGCTGCTATGACGTTAATAAAATCTCCGGTTAAGAGTAAAAGCAACGTTGGGGAAAGTTGGGGAGGACTGTAAGAAGCGATCGTCGCTCGGATCGAATCACGTGCTTTTTCCTTCACGACAAACTAAAGATTCCTCCAAGGTCCTTTGGATGGTTGGATAGGACCTTTACTGTTACGCCGACTTTATTTTCCTTGTCATCGTCATCCCTCTCCCTGTGCTTCATTTACCTACACACAGTCGATCCTTCACTGTACAAGAAAGAAAGAAGGAAAAAAGGACGCCTGTCTGAACCCTTTCTGTCCTGTTTTCGTTTTGATCTTCAAGATCTTTTTTTCTTACCATTCTTCTTTTGGGTCCCTAAGGAAATTACATAACACACACGCATGTTAAAGACGGCTTACGCGCCGCACGCGCCGTTTATTTGGACATTTGAACCGTTCGCTTCTTCTATCTTCGCTCTGCACACAAACGCTCTTTACCTCCGGCGTCGCCAAGCCCTCCGCTCTTGCATAGAACACCACCGTATCGGCTGCGTCACTTTTCCCTAGGACTCACCCCTTTTTTGCCCCAAGACCGGTTGCCCCCACTCTTGAGTTGGCGTCCGTACCCCTTTCGCCTTCCTTATCTTCTTCAGCTCTACATTCCTCCTTCTTTCTGCTTTCTCCCTTTACTTTCGAACTCTAACGCCTTATGACGCCATGGACGCCTAACGACGCCATTGGCTTCCGGTCGAAACAAAGACGCCCAATAGGGTTAACGTCGTGCATTGCCACGCGTTTTCAACGCGGCTTACAATCGGGCAACTATAAGGAAGTTAGAAGGAAAAGCAAGGGGGGGAGAGAGGTTAGCGTTCCATGCTGTGTGTACAGTGCAAGTGCCGGTCTGCTCGACGCTCGACGTCCGCGACGCTCGGCGTCTCTTGTCAGTCGGGCTCAGCAAGGCCCTCGGCCTGGACCTCTTTTTGCTACGCTCGCATGTGTTGCATTTAAGCTACTAGAATGTGTCAGTGCACATCGGCAAAACCTTTCGCAGACCACCCAGCTGTTACAAAAAGGGGGACCCAATGATGCTTAGTTAAAGATTGTTTCGTTCGTGATGTGATTATTACAAGCCAGTGATAGAGCACAAAATCAAAATTTTTGCAACTGCTTCAAAACGAACCTATAATTATCGAGTGTAACAGTTTTTCTTTAGTGCAAAACAAACATAACAGACTATACCAGAAAGGTAAAATGAGTTCACGTTATATCCCAATTCCATGACCGTTCCATCGCAGGTTTACTGATGTGGTTTTTGCCAAATAAATTTTCAAATTTTCGCTTCCTCATGGTTGTATCCTGTTTTTGTTTCGTTTTTAACAACAGGTATTTCGCTGCGAGATACGCAATTGGTGAACACTACCTGGTTAACATAGAGGAATTGCTCGATTAGACGCGAACCTCGCAAAAGAATCTGAAGGTAGGAAAACGGACGTTGTAATAGCCATTAGAAGCTTTTGACTGTGGACTGCTTCTTGGGGTTGCGGGGAGGCTGTCTGGGTAAAAGACGTCCGAAAGATTCTGTTGCTTTTCCTCCCTTTATCTACGGCCAAAAAAAAAAGAGAAAAATCCTCCCAAAAAAAAACCTTGCGGAACGATTGAGCGTAGAGAAGCGACCCGTGGGACATGGCTTCCACGGCAGCTTTAAACCTCAACATGCACGGGACAGGCAATTTACGGGACCACATGATGGGCGTGACACGCAATCTGAGCTTGAACAACGATACCACTCGGCATCATCATCCTCATCATCACCCACACCTGACAACAGCGACCGGAATTGGACCTTTGCCGCCCACGACGTCCACTGCAGAAGACTCTCCATGCTCAGCCACAGATATGGAGGAAGACGGAGCCCCTGTCCCTAACCAAGCCCCCGGTTATGGCTCTGACAGCGAAGATGCCGATTTGGAGCCCCCCAAGCCCTACCATGTTCCGCAGTGGCCCCAAAGTGATACGCGGCACTACCAGTCCACCGCCGAAGATTTCCTGAGCACCGCAGGAGGCGAAGACGAGGCCGGTGCCTTGACTAATCAATGGATGCAATCTCCCGTGGGCCACCGAGATCATCGCACGGACAGCAGCGCGGACGAAGACCTGTCGTCCAAGTCGAAGAAGCGAAGAAAACAGTCCAAACCCGTCCGCATAACGAACGATGATGAAATACCTGTAAGTAATAGTAGTAGTAGTAGTCAGCTGCGCTCTGTAAAGTCGGGCCATAACCCGGAGAATCGGCACTCTTTGCTGTTCGCCAATCCCTTGGCATCGGCCGTACGAACTTCCACGCCCAAGAAGCACGACCGCTTAACATCAGCATCACCTTTCGATAATCTCCCCGCTTCGCCTTGCCATCCTAGCCAGGCCTCCTCTACGCTATGTCCCCATTGTGAGACTGCTGTTCCTTTAGCCGACTTTGAGCAGCACCTGCTCGACAAGCATGCCGCTCACTTCAACCTGCCTTTGTACGGGGCTGCAGCGGAAGATTCGCGGCTGCTCGCCCAGCATTTGGCTTATTCCACCCTCTTTCAGCAATCCGGAAACCTCATCAATTCAATGAAAGACCCTTTCGGCTATCCTTATAGCTTTTCCTTGGCCTCTTTGATGAAAGATCACAAGAGTCTACGTATGGGTGAATCCGAGTCCAGCGCTTCGTTGTCGGGCTCTCCCGCTTCCAGTCCCAACCGGCCAGCGCAACAACAACACCCCAATCACCGGGCAGCTCAAAATTCCGCCGAGGACGGAGACGAGACCACTACTACACCTTCCAGGAATACTATTAAAGCGGAAGTGCGCGAAGCCCCCGAAGGAGACGGAGATAACAACGACGAAGCCTACGGTGTTCAACAACAGCTCGCGGACCATCACGAAAAATTGCTCCCAGCCATGCCTAATCTGCTCTCTTTCCCAGCTCCCAATCCTTTCCTCTTCCCTTTCCTGAACCCCAATTTCCCAGTCTCCCTCACCCCCGTTACCTCTGCTTCCTCCACCCACCCTGGCCCACCTATTCGCATTTTTAATCCCGAAGCCTACTGCGAGCTCTGCAACAAGGAATTCTGTAACAAGTACTTCCTCAAAACCCACAAAGCTAACAAGCACGGCATCTACACGGATCCGCCCGTCACCTCTTCCTCGACGGCGAGTCTCCCGTCTCCTTACGCACTGTCGTCCTCATCGCGGCCAGTTAGCACGGCGTCTCCTCCCACCTCAACGGCCCCTTCGCATATGAGTGGCGGTACCATACTGTCAACCCCCAATTTGTACTCTTCACTGGGGTATCCGGGTACGAGCAACGGCGCACCAGGTCCGGTACCACCGGGTAACCCGCCGTCCGTTCACGCGACCCTGCCTGGCTTACCGGGCTTACCGCCAACGGGACCCTTGGTGACCGCAGCGTCGACAAGCTGTGAGGCGAAAAGTCCACCCCCGATCAAAAGTGAAATGTTCCCGCTCTGGCCAGCCTCCGTTTCGGCTGCATCAACCGTGCCACTCAACACGAGCTTGCCGAATAGCTTGGGCAAACCGCCTGGTACCCACAACCCGGACGCTTTTTGCGAGCTTTGTCAGAAAGAGTACTGCAACAAGTACTTCCTCAAACGACACAAAGCCAGAATCCACGGCATTCAGCCTGATCCTAATACGACTAGCAGTCAGCCCCAATCTGGCACGAAACGTAAAGCGCAATCCGTATCGGGCGCCGAGACCACTCGTATCGAGGAATCTTTATTGAGATCACCGCTTTTTAACGACTTGAGCCGTTCCTCAGTCCACTTGGACCCTTCAAGTAACGCGTCCTTCGACTCCAACGGCCCTGTCAAGGATTCCACTACTCATCCGCCGACGATATTGACGACTCCTTCCGCCATTGCTGCTGCAGCCGCGGCTGGGAAAGGAGGGTCCGCGAGCAAAGGCCCTGAATCCCTGAAGGATTCCGCCTTGGCGAACACGGTAGATAGTTTCTCCGTCGAGGGCCATATTCGTCCCTTTTCGATCGATCATTTTATGGGCAGCGATAACGGTGACGATAAATCAGAGCCCTCGCTGGATCCGATTAAACCTGGCGACTCTTCAAAAGACAATTTATCTTTGCTGAAAATCCCCACACCTAGTCTTTCCCACTTTAGTTTAGCCAACAGCAACCATGGCCAGAACACCAGCGTCGTCCCTACCCATTCCACCTCCCCCAACGCCACCGCTTTTCCTTTCCACCACCCCGGAGATGATGTCAAGAGAACCCCCTTCTCACCCGAGAAGCTTCGACAGATGGGCGTTATCAATGCAGAAGCCTTTTGCGAAATCTGCTGCAAAGAGTTCTGCAACAAGTATTTCTTACGCACCCACAAGTACAAAAAACACGGCATTGGAACTCCCGAGAGTGCCGGCTTGGACCGCAGTCCCTCCAAAAACGGCCACGGGCACGGAAGTGGCAGTGGGAGTGGCTTCAACACCTCGACCGGCGAGATAATTCAATCGTCGCCCTTAAATTTAACGCGCCTCACGGAGGATCAGCAGCCACCCTTCAGCAACAAAACGATGAAGACGGAAGCAGACCTCCACACGAAAGTCCATCAGCTTACTGATCCATCGACTGATGATGACACCAAATCCACCCCCACCCATGCTCTCCTGCTGGAATGCGACATGTGTCAGCGTCCTTTCCAAAGCCCCTATCTCTTAAAAATGCACCGCACTTACTTTCATAACGCCGTCACCCCGGAGCCCAACCAAGACGGTTTAGCCAACTACCCTCCTCCGCCCACCGCGGCGCCCTCACATCAAGCCAAGTCCACGACCTCGGAGGAAAACGACAAGCAACTCTCGGACGCAGACAACAATACCGTGGACAAGGAGCTCCCCAACACGGAAATTAGCGAAGATTTGCAAAAGCTGCAGTCGATGATCATGGAACTCAATAATGCAACCAATGACGATATCAATAAAGTCCAATGCAAAGTCTGTCGTCGCAACATTGACAAAATGTACCTCGCCACCCATATGCTAACCGATCACGGCGTTTTTCTCATGGACGAATCCTTTGACGCAACCATGGCCTCTGCCACCAATGTCGACGCCAAGAAAGACGCGGCGATGGGCAAAGAACTGGCTCTCTTAGGCGAGAACCAGTACGGGGGCCTTCAACCCTCTAGCAGCCAGCCCACTTACTGTCAGTTATGCAAGAAAGACTTTTTTGCGTTCTATTTCCTCCAGTTGCATTTGCAAAATTATCACGGCTTACCGGCCGCCAACTCGAGCGCTGTAGCTCCAGCGGGGTTGGAATCTCCCAAGAGTTTCTTGGATCGCGTCAAAGCGGAAATTGATGGCAAGAAAATGGCTGGGAGTGCTGCTGCTGGCGGAGTCGATTTGTTGCAGCGCCGACCCACGGCTACGCCCACCCGCAGCTACTGTGAAATTTGCAACAAGGAGCTATGCAACAAGTACTTTATGAAAACGCATATGCTCAAGATGCACGGGATTAACCTGGAAAGTGGGGCGCAATTGGGGGGTGTGACTTGCGACATTTGCCACAAGGAGCTCTGCTCCAAGTACTTTCTCAAAGTCCACAAGCAAAACACGCACGGGATCTGGGAAGACCAAACCAACGCCATAGACCTAACCACGAGCGAGGGACTGAATCCCTTTTTTGCCCAGGACGACCGGAAAAGCGAGACCAAGAACGACTATTGTCCCTTGTGTCAGCGCCGTTTTAAGAGCGGCAAATGGCTCAAAGGCCACTTAACCACAGAACACGGCGAACGCGGCAAAGAGGAATGGCGGAGAATCATGTCGGAACACAATCGTAACAAGCGTCAACAACAAGCCTCACAAGCGCCCTCTCAGCAGCCAGCCTCCATGCTTCCCAACGCCAATGCCCACTTAAATGGCCCCCAAGTGTGTCGCACCTGTGGGCAAACCTTTCCGGAAATGGTGTCACTCCAGGTCCACATCATCAAGAACCACCCGGAATGTGAGGCCAATAGTCCGACGCGTTCCTTGCCGGCCAGTCCGGGTGCTCTGCCTCGGTCCTCCCAGGGCAGCGGCGACGGTGGCGTAAAGGAAGAATTCAACAACGTTTCTCATCAGAACCCTCTCGAAAACGCCAGCAAGACGTATTACTGCTCGTTCTGCCCCTTTAATACCCCTTCTTTGTCGTACCTCTTCGCCCACGAACGAACCCACCAGAACAAGGGCAATGTCTCGGAAAGCTTTCCATCGCAATCTCAGTCCCAATCGCGGGATGAGAACCACGCGGAGAATTGGTCCACGTTCAGGGATAACAATACCACTGCCCTTCAATGTCCCATTTGCCTGCAGCAAATACCTGTGGACATTTTCCAGCAACACGTGCTGACCCACCAATTCCCTCAATTGCTGCAGAACTTGCTCCCCTTCCAAGCACTCATGGCGGGCGGGGACCCGAGCAAATACCTGACCCATTCACAAATACCTGGTGCTGCTGCTGCAGTCTTGCTGTCCGGCGTGGGGAGTGATGAGGCAGTCGCTCCGAGCGTGATCAAAAAGAGAGCGGGCAAGACTTTTTGCTGCACCAAGTGCCCCAAGAAGTTTAAATGTCGACAGAATTGCTTGCAACACATTCTCACGCAACACCGTCCCCGCATCCGCAAACCGGGAGTGACGATCCACGTGACCCCGTCCACCCCAAACAGATCAGCGCCCCTCCAATGCAAACAATGCGGGTTCACGTCCCGGTATTGGTCCATCCTCCGGTCCCACATTCGACGTCTACACTACAACAAACAAACGCGGTCCAAAACATCTCCGTCTTCGTCTCCTCCCTTGATGCCTACCAGTTATGCCGTGCCGCAGTCGTCCAACCACTTCATCATGCAAGCGTTCCTCCTAGCCCAGCCCAAGAGTCCGACGACGCCTGGAGCCGAGCAGCAGGAAATCTCGGTCAACGTGCCCCTCGCCGAACTTTCCGCCTCTCCGTCATCCTTATCGGAGACTCAAAGCCACAATATGAGCGGAGGTGCTCCCCCAACTGCCGAAAACAATGCCACTGCAAGCCGAGAACAAAACTTTGTTCCTTCCTTGGTGTACCTTCCCGTAAGCCGTAAGATCTCAACCCCCATGTCTGTGACTTTCAATCTGACGCCAGCTTAAAAAAAAGAGTAAAAGGCAGTGGATTGCTAATTACATAATGGGGACACACTCCATTAGACTGCTAGTCTCATGGCTGATCAATTATAAAAGCATTACTGGAGGGATCACACGGCCGGAATTATTTTTGTGATGTACGCGTCTAGTCAGCGAAGGAATTGTTGCATCTCAGGGTTTATCCAATTTTTTCAAGAAAAAAGGGGCTATACAAGACAATGACAGCGAATTGCAAGTTAAAAAAAAAAATTAGACCGTCTCGCACGATTTAAGCCAAGCCTAATTCCGCAAAGTGTTAAGTGGCGATTTATGCATCGACTTGAACTCCTAACGGATTTATCTTGTCACCCGATAAAAGGCACCCCTCCCCCAAATGTAAATGATTTTGCACTTAAAGATGGGAGACAAACGGGTTCAGAAACGATTTCAAGTATCGCTCAAAACTCCCTTACATTTCTTGTTCGTTCAATTCAACTGAAAATCAAAACTATCTATGGCCTCACATAACTTATTACTGTTCGTCTTATATACATATATATATAATTGTGAAAAATTATGGCATGTGTTTTTTTCATAAGTGACATTTTTGCATCAGGACAAAAGAGAAAGATGGTCTGTTATCTAAAACCCCTACAGTTTTTTGCCTGTAACTTTTGTTTCCAAAATGGTGTGTCCCTCCCCAGCACAAGCTTCGGGGAGAAACGAATGTTGTATAGTGCTAGTTGCGCGCATGTTACGAACTTCGTGCGGTGACCCCCAGGATTTTCAATCTTCACGCTGTTTATTTGGGTAACTGTGCTAGTTGTAACGCTCTTTTGCTGTCCATATTGCCTGATGGAGCTGATAAGATTCATTCTTTAACGGGGTGCATGGGCTGCATGGACATTTTCTATGTTGCGTGAGCGCAAGACTTGGTTGGAACAGAATGGTTAGTAAGGGATAGAAGCGTGCGTGCAAACGAGGGCGGTCTCAGCTGACAGCTCCCGTGTGAACGCGGATCATACCTCAATCAAAAGGTGACAAAAGGTGTTGTCACACACCAAAAGCTTAAGCCAAGGGGTCCTCCGGCTATATAGAACTCGCAAAATACATCCCCAGAAAGACGGAGCTGAAAAGGTCCAGGATTAGTTTTCCTCACAGCGCCACGTGCTCTATCTTTATCTTGGTTTTCCCCGTTTTTTCTCTTTTTTTTCCCCGAAAAAACCCCAAAGAATTCAAGCTTACAAAAGAATATTACCACCAATAAGCCATTTTTAGGGTGCACCCCCCCTCATCTTTCTTTTTACGCAGCGCGCGAGGCGCAAGAGAGTTTGGCATAGGTGAGAGAGACACTGCTTTAATAATACTACTGCCTTTCCAATATCGAGCATAGTCCTAATCCTGGATCTTTTCTTTGCTACTCATAGTATACTATAACTCCTTAGGACGACACTACCCCCTGTTAACTATCACTTGAGAGCTAAAAGCAGAAGCAGGTCGCTGCATGAACGCCTTTTACCCCTTGGCTGACATATTCAGGGATTCCGTATTATCTTTGTAAAGAAAAAGAAAAGAATAATACAAAAAGACACGTTTGGTGGCACCCACGACCTTAAAAGTCTTTGAAAGGATCTAGGTTCTTCATTTAACGTTTTAAGTGTACAAGAAAACTCAAAAAACGACTTTTAACGAAGAATAAAACCCGGAACTTAGCAAAGCCATTAGCAGTCGAGCCATCCAGACTTGAGTTCCCTTAGGTGTGAAACTGTGTCCTTATTGTGTATATCGAAAGAAAAGATCAAGTTTTCCCCATCCCACACGCGAGATATTTGTTATGACCGATTTTTTTCTACATATTTCTACATAAACTGTGCTTGCCATATGCACCATTCCAGTTTTGACCACTCTCATTACAGTCTTGGATTGAGCATTTGTCTTAGTCAAGGGCTAAAGTAGAAGATTGAATTGAATTTTTTGAACTTACTTGAAAACCTCCTTATTGAATGAAAAAATGGAACTACGTTATTATGCAAATATATCTATTTGAACCCTGACCTACAAGCTTTATTCCTTCATCAAAATCATCAAATCTACCTTTCACAGACCTTTTTTATTTATGTTTTTCTACGGAAGGGAAAATAATCGCCTTCATGAAATTCGACAACGCTTTTTTATTTTATTTTTATTTTATTTGCTGACATTCGGGTATAAGCGCATCACCATCCAGCACTCCTCGCCAATGCGATTAGCCAGCCTCTCAGCTCAACCCCCACATCCAAAAAAAAGTCACTGCTTTTTTGGTCATCCGCATTGATTCAGGGACGGAAGCTTTTCGACACACCCTGTGGACGGCGCTTACGTGCGAGGGATTGAAAGAAAAAGGGCTTTCACTCCCAGAATTGAGTGAGGGTTGACGAAAGAGACAAGTCTGATAAAAATTTCATGGTTGCGGCCGCAAAGGGATAGATTGACTTTTTTGTACCTACTGACAGGTTGCAGTCAGCAGCTCAGCCTCTGGGCAATTCTTCAGCAACTTGAATATTCTTCAGCACTTGGATATATTCAGAAAGAAGCCCAAAGTCAAGTTGGTTCAGTCTCCCATGATTAAGCAATAAACGTTTCACGAACCAGCCGATGACAGCCTCACGCTGGCTCTATTCTGACTGAATATGGTACTTGTGCTCGTCTCTCTCTCCTTCCCCCTCTCTCTATTTAGTAAGACGTAACGGAGTTGGAGTGTAGAACCAGAGCGGGCGAAGGAATTGAGTTGCAGGCAATGTGCGTTCTGTCGCCGACAACTAACTGGCAAACTACATGACACCTTACTTAACATGGATGAAGCACATGCGACACGAAGAGGATATTAGCCTTCTTTCCCGTCACCACACGAAAGACCCCTTTTCACTCTTTCCATTTGATCTCTACTCTCTGTGTCCCTCTCTGTGTCTCCTTAAGCTTAGATCGGGGAAATATCAAGATTAGAGCGAATAAATCTAGGTTCCAAGGCTGCAACGTCAACAATGAATTCGGACCCTTTCTAACGACGGCTGTCAGCGGACTGCAGCATTGATGCCCACCAAATGCCATTCTCTACCCCTAAGAGGCAAAATGAATCCCGGACGATATTCGTGACTAACATAATGGAAGAAAACTTTCCTAACCCTTACTTTCCGCCTCAGCCACTGTCGAGCATGTATGGGAATTATGCTTTCATGACGAAATCATACCCCTGAAGAGTACAATAGGTGCACAGCCGCTTTCCCTCAAAATTTAGATGGTTCAGACATCCATAGAGTATATCTATCTATATATATATATATAGATATATAGATATATATATGGCATGCAGGCAGCGCGGCCTTCCAAGACGGGATTTCATTAGAGCTACGAAATAATTTTCGGAATTGGGACTGGAACTAATAACATTTGGCTTCAGACAGGCAAGCTCTCGTGTTCGTGATCGACTTAACGTTACGACTAACTTGTGCAACGGGCAACTGACAGAAAAAAAGACCTATAATCAATACCTTAAGAGACGAAACGAACCTTAAAATTAGACTCCCGTACAGTACCTTTCCATTTTAATATCATTTTAATGCCTTTAATACAGTATCATGTTGGATACCAGGACTAGCCCACGGGGGGTCAAAATGAGATCACTAGACAGTGTCGTCCGCTTATAACCTATATACGCTTCGATTGTTGTGGCTTAGCGAAAGAGCATGGACCAGAGAAACAATTCAAACGAGTAGTAACTTACCTTTCGGTGTGAATGCCAGCATCTGTTTCCAGGAAGTTCTGTTGACTGCAGCAACAGCAATCGCTGACAGGTAACGAAGACTGCAGAGCCTGTTCACGTCTCCCAGAGTGTGAAAGGATCACATGTGCTTCGCTGCCAACACCGCGCGACTAGAGTCAACGACAAAACCCAGTTCGCACATTAGAAATTGATCTTTAACCCCACACAGATACACAATGTAGTCAAAGTAAAACAGGTGAATCTCTTTAGATTTATCTCGGTTTTACGGTTTGGATAGAGGCCATACTGGACTAGTAGTTGCCCAGCGCGAGAAGAAACAAAAAGAGATTTTTTTTTTGTTTTTTTATCCTGGGCTTAGAGATCACACAAAAAAACACACCCAAACACGCAGTAATGCTGGCCAAGTGCGGGCTGAAGGCCAAGGTGAATCCTATTAGTTTTTTTTTTCCTGTCATGGGCCCGAAAAGAGAAAAAAAAACACCCAGCTTTACTTCATTAAGACAGATCTAAATCTCCGTCCCGTTCTTTCACGTCGAAAAACATACAAAAAACAGGAGAGTTTGACATCTTTCTCCGATGAAAACAAAAGGAACGTCTATAATGGCCCTGTCGATGAAAAGGGATAATTTAACGAGGAGCTGGACCATCTGAAAAGCAAGAAAGTGTAGGCTGGGGAGCTTTTGGCTGCTGTCCGTCCAACCTTATTTCTATCAATTGACAGATGTCACCCACGGATGTGACTGAGTGCGGGGGCGCAGATGGTACTGTAGTAGTGTACTGTACTTACGTTGGTCGGGCCGGCCCCTCAGTACAGATAACGCATTACCATGTAACTCCCATTGCCAACGAGAAAAGGGAGAGCAAAAGTAACTAAAACACACACGTCTACGTCTACGAAATGCCACACATTACACCACTTACTCTTAAGCGTGTGCAAAATGACTGGAACTGGAGCTATACATTTCAGTTAGAAGAAAAAAGAAGTCACTTTTGCACATTGACTTTGGGTGGGTTTGACTTGGTGAAACACCACGATTTGGTGCGAATGTTACGATGCTACTATAAAAAGTACTGGAGACAGTAACTCGAATGAAATACAAGTTTCTGACGCCCAAGCCAACCCCCCTTCCCCCCAGAGAATGAGAAACGGTTAAGGCTCGATTTAATTGAAGTCCGTGACCGTCCGTCTATCAAAAAGGGGCAGATTGGCCGACGCCAGCACCCCAAACGCCCTAAAACGAAGAAGAAAAAAAGGTGTCACCGAAAAGCGGCATCTTGGCTACCTCCCCTGTTATGGTGCTCTCTCGCTCACCTGTCACGTTAACTTCGTGATCCCTTTATAGCTCCCTCGTTAGAGCAGACAGGGCAAGCAGGGAGGGCGAAATCTCGTTTCCGGTCTTTATGGCGGATTGACATTAGACAGCAACCTTGCTCTAACGCAGTCGCTACGATTACAAATGCAATGCGAAATCGTGTTCAATGCCCGAAAAATGCTTACATTTACCCGAAAAATCTTTTAAAAAAATCCCTTGCTCGATTTTCTCCACTAGTATTTCTTAAGAAATAGTTCTCAACCACAAGACAGTCAAACATTAGAAATCTGCAATACCGCAAAGGTAAGAGAGCGTAAAAAATAAATTTAAAAAATCAGTTGCCCGGCAGCATCGTAGCTAAACAGAGCAGCTTCAGCCGATAGAGCGACGCTCAACATGGCCATTTCTATCTTCTATACTTGTCAGACAGGACGATGCGGTGCTCAAAAAATTTAAAAAAATAAGAAAAAAGAACAGACGAGAAAGAAAGAAAACGACAATGGGAAAAGGCTGCTGCTATGCTTCTCGCTCTTCCAACTTCCTTCTGGGAAAAATCTTCTCCCTGAAAGAAAGCTGTGCTTTGGCCCATTCTTTTATTTCGTGACGTCGCCAGTGGTCCATCGTCAATCAATAAATGCGCTGACAGAACCACCTTGATTAACCTTTGATTCCAGAAAAACGTCTACACGCCTCGCTTATCAACTCTTTGGATACGCTTCTTTCTTTCCCGAGCTTCTCTGCCCCGTTTTCCTCCCACGTGAGAGGTGGAGAGAGATACCTATTGCCTCTTCTTGTCTTTTCCCCCGTAATATAACGTGAAAAGTAACACAGCCTTGAATTTACGGGCAGGAACATCACGCACACTAAACATATTTTTACCCTACAAATTTATTTTCCCTTGTCTTAGCGTTTACTCGTTATCAACGACGTATATGGGCCAATTCATCACATATAGAACACATAGCCTAACCTTATTTTTTTCCCCCATGAAAACTTTCGCATTTAGAAGAACCGCGCGAGAAGACGGCCTCGTAAAACCACCTTCTTTTTTCTCCCTTTTTATACACATAACCCCTTCCATACCACTTAACCGCCTCCACCATCATTTTACCATCGCCTTCCTCGCCTTTAATTTATTTTCCCATTACTCTATTTGTCTTCCTTCCTTTCTTTTGTTTTTCGTTTTATTTGGGACCTTTTTCCTGAACATGAAACAAAATCTCCCTATCACCTTCCAAACCAAAGAGTTTCCCATTAGCTGGAATTGGGGCATCTGATGCTGCGGTGCCGAGTTCAACCAATTTTGTTTTTTATATCTATATCTATATAAATATACTTTCCTCCCCAAGTCTTCTTCGTCTCTATTGATTCATGGAGAGAGCTATTGCTAGACCATGGACTTTTCCGTTCACTTGGGTGCTGAGGTGGTGGTATAGTCGTGTTGGTGGAAGCAGGCACGAGGCAACCCAGTCGAGCCTCCCGCACATGGCACTCTGAAATCTCCCTTGTCCACCCAAAAAGTCCCGAGCGAACCCATAAATCAATATTTTTTCGAAATCCTTTCCTCTGGTTCGGACCATAGGTCACTCCCGATTCCTTTGCGACCGCTTGCCGTGCCCTAATGTCAGGGAACCAGAGAAAACCTGGCATTTGACTCACTGGACGGAATCGGCATGGGCTCTAGTTGGTGGAGTTCGGGGGTTGCAAACAAGCATTACGGGTAAATGGCTTCACTTGGACTCTTTATGGCAAATACGCTATAAATCGTAAAGGCAATTGACATAAAAAACCCCCCTGATATGGAAGCTTCGCCGTCCTAAGGCTAAGGCGAACGGCTATATATAAGCTTTTTCGAGTTTTGGGAGCAATTCTACAAGCGGACTTGCATAGCACAGGGCTAAAAAAAGAAAAAAAAATATTGACGTAAAGGGGTCATAAAGAGTTTAGCAAATGAATAGGAAAACTTGAGTGAGGAGAGATCGAACCTCAGCGATTCAAACATATACTCTCGCGAACCTGACGCGTGTCCAACTCTAGGAAAAATTGGTCCCCCCCCCCCTGTATTCACTATATAACTGCACCTTGTGACGGCTTTGTGTCCCATGCAATAGCATTAAAATCTAAAGGGCACGAGCCATGGCGAACAATGCCAAGTGCCATGAGAAGTTCTCTACGTTTTAGGAAGGTTTTTACACAGGTGCATAGCTGAAAGGGGCAGAAAAGTAATGGTAACGAAGTTTTCCAAAACTGGACATAATTTACAGCCCGCCACCTATACTTTAGGGGTATCACATAAACTATAGCTGTAGCTGGCAAGCAAACAGTAGCGAGCACTCCGTCTTTTGCCACGATGGCCAAGACTTTTTCCATGTCCTTTGCAGCCCATGAGCACCTTCGTACCCCCGGAAAAGGTATGAATTTCAAATGTGAGAATCCTGGGGAGTGTCTTCTTTTTTACTGACTGTGTGGTTCTATTGTTTCGGAAATTCCGAAATAACTCGTCTTTGTTTAATGAAATTTGGAGAAGGCAGAACGCTATCTTGAATCCTTCATGTGTCATAAATCTCATCTTTAACATACGCGCCGTTCCTCCTCAATTTCTTCTAAATATGGAATGTCCAATTGACCAGGTTGCATGTCGCAGTCTCTATTGCTGCACCTCTTCCCCCCAACAAAAGTTGGTTTAGGACTTGAAAAGAACTCCTCTTAGCCCAACCTTCCTACATCTTTGACAGAATTCTGAAGACAAACAAAAAAAGAGAGAAACAATCTCAAAAGTGAAAGGTTTGGTGAAGTTCTGACGTTTTTCTCAACCGACTGCTCCAGAGTTATCAAATCCATAATTATTCTTTCATGGCAGGTCCCCACGAATTGTTAAGAATAAGAGTTGTCGTGGCAGTTTTTCCGACGAGCAAATAACGAAACCTCTCATCTCTCCCAAACTTGTTTCTTTTCCTTGTCCCCGACTACTATCCTACCAACCGCCTTCGATTATTGAACAGGAGACACGGCCATCACTAACGTTCGTTTTTCATTCCCCCTCCCCCACTCTCTCTACGTTAGCCAGCTAAAAAATTTCAACCTCCTTTCACTGATGTGGTTGTCTATTCAAGCTTTGGTCTTTTAAACTATAAATGAGGACTGCTGGGCTCCTACAAAATGTATGTACGTGTGTGTGACATCGAAAGTTACTATCAAGCTTTACTTCCCCAGAGTAGTAAGAAAGCATAGTCCCAAAGTTGAATACTCCAAGCAACACTCCCACCACATAATTGTTCTCACCGTTGGCAACAATGACCTCCTCGAAACCTGTAAATTTCTATTGCTCGAGTACTTGGCTTTTCTTCTCCTCATATAAATCTCTCGTGCATTGTAACAGCACAACGATATAGCACGCGGGACTCTCGATCGGTAAAATTTTATAGAACCTTGTCCTTACCCCCTACGCCTCCCTCGAAGTATTCCCATTGCAAACCGAGATCTATGCACTTGTTTCGTTCTGCCCAGAGAACAATGCCTGCCTCTGCTTACGACTGCCGAATATGACTTTAGCTCCTACTGCTTGTTCTTTTTCAAATAAAAAGGGGTGGGGGTGCAAGAAAAGAAAGAAGACAATAAAAAAGGGTCGGTGTATAGCAACCAGACCAGGTGTCTTGGAAAATAGAACAAACCACGAGATGCGCACATAATGAAGTCCCATTAATACGTGGAACTTCCCCATTAATATGCATTGCTTCTATGGCTTCTATTTTTATTCTTTTTTGGTGGGTGGGGAGGAGTACATGGCTGGCTCCTGGAAGAAACGCAAAACGAACCCAACTAAAGGTGTCCAACGAGACTCACGAACGAAAAGCCCCGAAAAGGCTCTGGAGCTAATTTGCGGAGTAGGTGACAGGAAGTCATAATCGGTTTTTTATTACCCTTCATCGACCAAGTTCATAAAAAGCCCCTAGGCTACTTTTTCAGCGCTGAAGGAATCTATATAACAAGTTGCGGGCCTGGTGGCTCTTTTCTGGCCCATTTGCGTATGTCTGCATATGTCGATAATGAGGTGCTATTCTAACCCGGGCCGTAAAAACCGCTTTGGCCCTGCACAGATGCGTCAGAGTTGCATACAAGAAAAACACAGGACCAGCACAACGTCGTTTAACCTTCAATGACTTATTAGACAGGCGACGCTATTGACACTTTCTCCCAAACCCACAACTCAGCCTTTCTTTCTCTCAAAAGTTTTCGTTTTCTCATTCAAGATATGAATTTGATAACTTGAACAGCTGTTTCGTGGCGTGAAGGAATCAAGGTTTCATCACTGCAGCCTTTTCGTGGCGCTATAGAATCAAGTTTTCATTATTGCAGCGCGACTTTTGCAAAAGCAAGACGTCGCATCCCTAGCCCCCTTTTTCCTTCCATGCAACACGCAATCTGGATGACTTAACCCAACTTGGCTAAACGCTGTCATGCAGACATATACGCCTGGTTAAAACGACCCGGCCTGTACACAAGAACCTTTCCAAACTTGCTGCCGCCTGCTTTAGAGTAGCTACCTGTAGTTGTCCTATAAAACGATACGATGGCGCCATCATCCCTTCGCTTCCACACTACGCCCTAAACGGTATCTTACACGAGAGCGCTGTGCATACATCTAAAGGGGACACAACATTCATAAGGCAAATTCGCACGTGGAGCGACATCTATTTTATCATTTACTTTTGCCTAATGCCAATACCCCCAATTATCGCAGCAATTTAAAGAAAAAGATTCTTTAGCCGTAAACCAGGGAGGACTTGAAGCAATGTATAAGTCTACAGTTTTCTCCTTGCCCACCGTCATGTTGCCCCATCTTCCCTTTGGTCCGGGCAAAGGGGAGAAAAAGCGTAAAGGGATCCAAAGAAATAAAGTCAAAAACAAAAAAGTGGCAGGAGCGAAACAATGGCCCCTCGACGGGGCACGTCATGCCATGAAACGGTAATGGCTAATAAAGATTTTATTTCCGGCAACGCGCCGGGCAACTCTTGCACTATACCGGGGGAATTTTTCTTTTTCCCGACGACGTCGCCAAAGAAAAAGGAGAAATTGACTTACAGCCTTGTTTCGATGCACTATACGACGCCTGGTATTGCTTAATTGCATTTCAACTTCCGGAGGTAATACTAGAGAAGGTCACTCTGTCCCAAGTCTCTTTGGCTCTTCCCAAAATCCTAACGAAAGCTCACGAACTTTTTTAAATACTTCTGACAACTTTGCGGAATTTCAGTTTTTTCCTTCCTGAATGCTCTGGAAGTTTCAAGACTCTTTGACACGATAAAATGAGTAAACCTAGGAACAAAAAAGAATAACGCAAGAAATATAGAAGGCTTACGTCAACTTCGGGTATTTTCGAGCTCGTTTTTACTAACGGGACGACATTGATTATTAGGGTGCAATAATTTAGCCGACACTCCAATAGTTTTTTTCAATATTTCTCTTATAAATGAAAAAAAAAACGTCTCAACGCAGTCCAAACTTTGCCCCATTACACCTCGAAAGAGTATAGTCTTTCTCCGTGCCACACGCTGATATTAATTATGTACGGCTTTCCTTGTACCCAAAAATGCAAGTTGGAAACAAGTAATTTTCTGTTCAGTATGCTTTTTCTCAAGACATTTTATATCCGTTCGAGTCATGCTATCCACCCTAAAAAGTCCTTTGAAACATTCCAATTCCAATACGGTGAGACTGTCCATCTGCTAACCAAACCGCAAGTCTTAAAAGCTATAGGTTACTTGAGAAATTAGAGTTCGTGCATGAAAGAGGCGTTGGAAGACTTAATCACCCGAACTCACGCCACGGCAAAGCCAGCCGTCTAAACCTCACACAGATAAAAAATATCTTACGAGTTTTAACATCATCCCGGGTGATCTGTGTTGAATGGATCTATTTACCCCAATTATTTTTGGTAACTTTAATTGGGTGCTGCTGTACACCCCAATCTCCTTTCTATTACGAAGAGCACTAACTTGCTGATAACGAGGCACCCCCCGAAATACCCACACAGCTAATCCATATCGATATTTACGCCATGCATTTTCCCCTCGGTTCATAAAGGGAAACATCCCGCCCCATATAGTATAGGCTACACTGTCGCAACGTCGCCTCTTTTCTCCAAGCCCCGATCCAGCACGAGATGAGAAAAGTCTAGAAAATGTGAAAAAGAAACACAAGCGCACGGTAGTTCTTCTTCGAATTCCCTACGCTTGGCTAATATTTCTACGTCCAAAGCCATGAATTATTGAAAGACCGGGAAAAATAGGCATTCGATACCAGGCGTTGCAGCCTTCTAATTTCCAATTTTATAGCCTAGGCTATCAATTATGTCTTAGCTGCCGAAAGTGCGCGACGTCCACTGCTCCACACCATATATTAAACTCTGAAAACTTGCCCGAACGAAAAAAAAAACAACCATGGCGCCTGTGGTGTATTACACACATGATACGGGCCCAATGCTTCTTTTTTCTTCTTATTCTTTTAACAGGGTTTTTACTCAAACTAAAAGCAATATCACGCGACGACACCAGACTTTGGCGCTCTAAATGTGAGCAAGTGGTAATTAGCATTTTTTATGCAAGCCAGTGACCCATAACTCCTCCCCAGCGCAAGCGACAAGGCTTCTGGAATCATTTTATTGTTGTTTTTTTCTTCTATGCCATACACGGGCAGGGTAACAGTAATGGCCAAGTAAATCTGCACAGAAAGAATGGGCAGCAATCTAGGACTTGTTTCGAAACAGTGATGGGTACAATACTTTTTTAAGAGCTATTTAATAGGATTTAAATACTTTCGAGTTAAGAGACTTGGCCCGGGAGTTTTTAAGCACTATAACGTAAATATTTATAAGAAACAATACACAATGCCTTGAAAGATCTTTTGGGGTAGTTTGCTTGACAATTTGATTTCTTTTTAGCACGTGAATGCCTCCAGTCTTGCAGTCATCCATATTAGGGTTTAGTACAAGTTTAGTAACGCTAAGTAATCGTATTATACTAGTCGTCAAGGAAAGTCTCTTTAAGAACTTCAGATTAATATTAAAGAATTTAATAGTTTAGATTGCAAACATTAAGAAAAATTGAATATTCAAGTAAAAATTCAAATAAATACCGATTTCTAAAATCTTTTAAAAAAGTTTACAATTTTACTTAAGTACAGTTCTCTTGATTTCGAAAAGTACCGAAAATAGTATCAAAGACTACAGCAACTCGTTAAAAAGGACTAATTAGTACACTTAAATTAAATACTTCAATACTAGGACATGCTAAAAATTAGTGTAAGTACTATTCAATATTAAAGACTTATTTACAAATATTCCCTGCTTAAAGACACTATTTACCCATCGCTGTTCGAAACGATTCTTTCCCTTGTGATTCTCGGGCCTAAACAGCGAATTAGGTTTGGGCTCCCGACAGTTCGACAGGTACACCAAAAAAAAAAAAAAAATGCTATCCTGCAAGAAAACCTGTAGCAAAGGTAACCGGAAAAAGTAGACCATCCACGAGTCGAAGTTAGCAAAGGTCACTTCCTTGCTTATTATCATTTCCTTTGGGTTATAGCCGAAACAGAAAGTCTGAAAGTAGTAAACCTTCCCCTACGCAGAGCAATTACAAAGATCGTAAGAAATCCAGGGGGCGTCACGCGTTGCTTAGCTTCTCTTGCATCCAATAAAAACGTCTGCACACTCCATACCAACGCGAACTTTTGTTTTGCTGGAGCTCACCTGGCTAACCCATATTCTAGATTCACGGATTCATGACCGATTCTAGGCATGTATAAATCTTTCTGGGGGGGGGACTCCTGGAGCTTCCACACCCAAAATAATAAAAAGCCAGGACGCTCTGTATGTAAATCATCACTACATAAGGTGTCCCCGGTCGGTCAACGCGGTGTCCCCAAAAGTCAGGTCACAAAGGGACACGGGGTGTGCTACCATGTATCAGTAACATTACGCATTGGAAGAATTACTTGGATAGGTACTGTACCAAAACAAAAAAAAAGAGTTAGCTGTCAAGTAAACTCGCCTGTGCGCTCCCCATCCCGCACCAACGACCATCGTTACAATAAGTTCGCTCGAGCTGTAGAGCGACAACAAGCAAGGCCTGTGTAGTAGTGTAGATGGGATTTTACTATAGCACCACCATAACGATAGCCATAATTCATACTCTTGGATACCTATTATTGCAGTTGTGCTTTCCGCCCCTGTCACATGCCGCCTTTTTCATTTTTCTTTTTGTTTTTTCTCCCTTTCTCGACTATTGACAAGGTCTTGGCTTTCATTTTGCGCCCATACTTTCTCGCCTTCTTTCGTATTAATTGATCCAGTTACAGTTAGCCGGCTCCTCTTTTTCTTTTTGTCCTCTTCTTACATATACATGCAAGTCTTTTCGACGCTCGGGATTCAAAACTTTGGGGCCCAAGTTCGCACCATTGGTCTCCATTGGTAATCAAGACTCGAACAGGAGGGTGCTGCTCCATGGCTCTTAATTGAAGTAAAGTCTCGTCGCTGAGCACATTTCCCTTTATCCATTACTTTTCCCTCCATTTTGGTCCTCGTCTGCAGGCTACGGCTCCTTTTTTCATTTCATTTCATCTCTGACTGAGAGCGCGAGAGGGAAAAAAGTGGAAGACCAGGAGATGTGGGGGTTTCAACGAAAGCACACGAGCTGGCTACTTTCATTGTTAAAGGTTCATGGATCTAGCACATGGAGGTGGTGCAAGGGCAGCTAGAAGGGGGGTCCGTTCTGCCTCCTTTTTTCTACAGTTTCGACAATTCTCGTTGATTTATTCCATCAAATCTTCCCCATGAAGGCTCACCCCCACTAGAAGTTAACATTCGGGGTGGCACGAGCTACAGTTTTCGATCCCCCCTTTTGCTCTCTCTCTCCCTCTCTTTCCAACTCGCAACTCTCGTTTTTGCTTTTCTCATTTCGTGTAAGTATGGGCAGACCAAGTCCCCCCCTGTATGACTTGCCTGTACAGTGTTGGCTGTCTGGCACATACACGAATTTCAGAATCCCTCTCTTACGTATTTCTCCCATTGCGAATTGTCGGAATTGCGCTATGAAACGCAGGGCTCTAGAGCCATTTCTTTTCAACCTCGGGTCTTGCACCCTTCCAACCCCCTTACCCTCCCCTGTGCTCTGTGCTCGGGTTCTCGTACTAAAACCCTCTAACTTTTTCTCTTTTATAACATTCTCCCATCCCACAAAACCGGCAAGCTCTATAAAACCTTCAAAACCTCCCTCGCAATGTTACGATCCTGGATTCCAAATACTATCTTTACGGCTAGATCTAACTGATGCTCAGGCATGGTAACAGCTTCAACATCCCTCTTCAGAACTCTTTTTTAAGGAAGGAAAAATCAGTTTTGTATAACCATCACGATAACTCGGGCTCTGTGCTACAGGAATATGCGATGGAATATAATAATAAATATAATAAAATGACTCACAACTAAAGTTCGTTTTAAAAAAACTCACAGAGTATGGATCTTTAACACCCTTATAATTCTACCTCGATTCCTCTGTCTCTCGTGACTCCATGAGCTTAATATGCTTAATTCACACACGACACTAAGTCCATATCAGTTCACCGGTCTGGGCCATAGAAGCCATAGTCAGCTTAATCAATATGGAGGTGTATACATAAGCAGTTCACTTATAAGGACGACGTACGAATAAGCAAGAGAGCGAGCACCGTGGGTGTCAGATTTTAGGCGATTCTTAATCCAAGATTCATGGGATGGCAAACATGATGCTTCCTTTCTACTTTAGGTCCCAGGGCAAGAAAAGGAAAGTGATACAGAGAGAGAGAATAAAAAAAGGCCTACAATTTCTACCTCGGTTTTTCGACTATCAAACATCACTATTACAGGCGACCATGGCGAACTCTTTGCAAGTTTAGGGATGGCTTCTGTTGGGATGTTCAAACACTCAGGGGCTGCGTGAAATTGGTTCTAGTTTTCCTTTTTTTTCTATGGAGTACTTTTGGCAATCAGGGTAACTTGATAGGTTCGATATCAAGGCAGTCTGTAATCTATGATCTGCAGAAGCGTTTACATTCTTTTGAATTTCTTTGCAAGACAGGCTGGCGTGCGAAACTTGATGAGAATATGCAAATGTCCATGCATGCTAACCCTAGCTGTACCCCCAAAAAATTGTGTTGTCGACTGCGGTGTTTTATGTTCTATTTATGTTTATTTCCTTGGGCTATGCATGCATGTGTGCTATGTGTTTGGGAAAGCTTTATTCTTTCATATCCTGTCATCTCAGGAATGGCGCGTTTGAACATGAACAATTTGAACAAAAACGTGTACAAGTGGTTCCTCTTAATGTGTTGTCTAAATGCTTACAAGTATGTCCAGAACATTGCAGATTCACTGCAGCAATATATAAGGCAAATGCGTTTTGTTAAGGATCATGCATTTCTCAGATGCACTACAATGACGACAAGTCCTCGAAACCCCGATCCTTTATTTATTATCCTCTTTTTTGTGGAGGAGGTCAGTGTCCCATTGACACAAACTCTACACACTTGCCCTGAAAGGATTCTAAAGTAGCCGTACAGAAATTACGGGGGTAAAAAAAATACAATTGCTACGGAGTTTTTATGGTGTGTGAGTCTTTGGGTTTAATGTTGACTTTTCGGCCATGTTTAAAAGCACGGCAAACGACCCTGTTAACGTGTTTCCTGTGGTTTCGCACACACATGGGCGCGGAAGAATCTTTAAAAGGAGATGCTGAATCCATCCAAGGATTCTAAGGCCGCATCTTTTTCGTGTGTTGCACTTCAATACTTGTAAAGCAAAATCAAAATCCAAAACTGGGAAAATTCGTGAATCAAAATGAAAAAGTGGCTTCGTTATAATGACCATTACTGTAAATATCACCCCTTTTTATTGTTTGTGTTCCTCAGTGATTATATGCACTTTTGCCAATGGGTCAATGCCATAGTGAATGACTTGCCTCTACATGAAACTGGTTTCCCAGATTTCCCCGAAAATTTTCCTTTTGCCCCCGCCACTGTATAAGAGTTTACACGCATGTCGTATAGTCCCGTGCAAGTTTCCATTCCCATTTCCATGCAATCAAGTCAAGGGTGTTAAGAAATGAAAGTGATGAAATATACCACTATCTTGACTTCAAACCTCCAATGATTACGGTCCTTTTACTCATTTTGACGTGGACGCAGGTGTTACATGTATACAATGTGTACTGCATGTGAATAAAAGCCATAGATTGGCATTACAAGAGTTTCTTACGAAAAGCATGTCTGCATTGGGGTGTTCGAAAGAGTTACTTATGTGAGTTCTCTTATATTTTTTTCAAGTTAAATACCATCGTAGGCCTCACCTATTGACGGCTACTTTTATTGAAATTTCATAATTATTACATATCGATATCAGTAGTGTTTATTCCAGTTCTCCTATTCCACGGGTAGGAAGTCCTAAGAATTAAACAAAATTATCAACTTCGGCTAACTTGGTCAACTTCAATCCTTATTCCACATCGTGTCCACAACAAGAGGCTCTGTACAGAACTGGCGTGAGGTAGTAGTGAATTTTCATTCATGAGACATTACCCTGCAAAAAAAGTTTTTCGATAATTCTGGGTATATTTTAAGCACTCTTTTGATTCTAAGGTCATTTGGTTCATTTTCATTCGTAAGTTTCTCGTATTCACAGGGCTGAAGTCCTTTCGTGCTAGGCATCTACACTGTAACATTCATATTTTGTCTGGTTCATATCGCTATTGCCACTTAGTATGGTTCGCATACAATGACTATTGCCACGAAAGATGCCGTGGTTTTCGTACTTATACGCCCCAAAATAATTTTACTTTTAAAATTGGACGTTTGAAATGATTGTAAGTTGTTTCGCAGGCAAGCAAAAAGGATTCCAGAAATGCAAGCAAAAATAGTTCCTCGTCGGAAAACAGCAAATGGCGGCCACCGTTGCATTCTGCAAGAGTTTCGATCCGGTCAATTAAATTGCGATGTTTGGTAACAGATATCCTATCACTTTTAACTGGAGCTGTTGCTGCACACCATATACTTGTAGGCTATAACCCATAACTCAACTTGGACTGCGCATTTTTCTGCTCTTCCAAAACCATAAGAATTGCTCCGCAAACCCACAAAAACTGCATGGAACCCATAAATTACATCTCAAGTCCTGGCTTGGGTATATATACTGCAACGGTAGGAAACAGAAAGGGTAAAAAAAAAGTTTCTTGTCTTGAACCGCCCGCAATATACTTGGAGCCATCGTAATACAGAGCAAATGTGGAAACTTTACACTTTATTTAAGGTCTTGGGTGTCGCGTATACTGGACGCGCTGCAGGAGAGGAAGAGATACGACGTTGCTATAAGTCGGGAATTTATATGGGTTTTTTTTTTTTTTTTTCTTGCCAGTTCGAATCTAAGGGCTCCTTCTATACAGCTGATCACCCCAGAGATACATGTTTCATGAGCCAATCTTCCATCAGCATTTATTCCTCCCTTGAAATGTAAACAAGATAGCTTGCTTGACATTAATGGCTCCAATGTTGCAAGACTTGAGTTATTTTTCTTTTTTTTCCCGGGCTTCTAAATAAAAGACAATAGTGCAGATTTGCCAACCCGACCAAACTGTACTCGACTGTCTACTGGGTATGGTAATGTTCGGAAGAATTCTCATTACTTTTGCTTATATTACAAGCTTTCAATCGATCTAAGTGTGTGCGGTGCTGCCTAGTTGCCAGTTACTCATTGCTATGCAAGACATTACTCGGACGTGGGGGGGGGCAAAAATGAACAACCACCATGGTAGTTGTAGTCAGTCCGGCAGGCGAAACGGCGGCACAAAAGAAGCACAATAAGCTTTTTTCTTTTCTTTCATTCTCTTGTCTTACTATGCACTTGCTACGCGCTTCGTATTTTTTCGTTATCTTTTATTTATTTTTTCCAGCTCCAGTTTGGAAATTTCATTGAACGGAGGTGCCTTGAAAAGAAAAACAATTCCATGCGCTATGCATGGCTATAAATTCTGTCTGAATATTACTGCCATGAGAAATTCGCGTTTGGTTAATGTATTTCGACTATCCAATCCTCGGGAAAATTGTATTTAATGTCCAAAACTGAAAAAAATAAATTAAATTAAATTGTAACAAAATTTAAAAGTACTTTCTATATGCAAGTACGCAAATAACTTTCTTAGAAGCGTGGTAGAAAAGTTCGATCTTAACCATTACCACATTTTTAGCTTTCAATTTTAAAATCGAACTTAAAAATAACATTGTGAGCTTCAAAAGATAGTTTTTGGCTCCAAACTGAATTACGAATTACTGAAAACGGAAGTTTTGAGCTAAGAACTAATGAGGCTGTTTAATTCTACAGTTTGTGCCATTTGCGAACTAAATACTGCAAACGGTGCCATACTTGGATCACTACTACTAATAAAACTTATCTGGCTTAAAAAAAAATATATTTGTAAGCATAATCAGGAGCGACGTAAAAGAAACCATGGCGAACAGCACATTGAGTGTCCGAACGAGTTATTGGTAAGTTGACGGTTGCTATCATAATCCAATCTGGACTCGCGCAGCCAAACATTACCGTCGAAAGCATTGCTCTAAGCAATCTACGAAGACTATGCTACAATATAGGCTTTGCAAGTATGATTTGCATCGCAAAACTATAGCAAATGAACTCTCGCTTAGAAGCGTATATGAAACATCTTATCCCCATTCAAACAGATACGAGATTCCACGTATATTTTCAATCATCAACTGGGACGCATGAATCCTTATAGTCTTTAGTTATTTCTAGAAGAGTAGAGAAAGGGTTGTTTGCCAGGTTTTGCAACCCTCTTTCACAATAAAATTCTTTGCGGATAAGCATGTTGGGTGCCGGAAAGAGGCTAAAGACACTCCGCCGAATGATGTGGTCGGTTACAGGCGGATACGAGACGAGAATCGCTGAAGTTATCAACGGGACACAACCCTCCAAACCCAAGTTCGTGAGGCTGAGAAGAGAGCCCCGTAAGGGATCGACCATAATATTCCCATAGAAGTATAAAAACTCCGTCTTCTCCCTCCGCGTTCTTTTTTTGTACCCCTCAAAATCCCTCGCAGAAGCGAAATTCCCCTTTTTCAGTACTGGGGCTTTTCCAATGAAAACGCATCTCTCATCTCAGCAGGCAGAATCGATGGCGTTTCCATTATAACTTTTGCGCATGTGTGAAAAACACGACCCCCTTGCTGAGAAACTCACGACATACAACATACACACACATATACACGACACACTATAATACAAGAAAAGCGCCTCTGCTTCTAAAACTTGAAGAGCTAAAAAAGAGTCTGCCCCCCAAACCATGGGCGCTGCCTGTCTAAAATGGCTCGCCGTTTTCCCCACATGATATACCTTGTAATATACAGCTCACATCGACCCTAAAACTTTCCGGGCTCTTTCGCCTTGCCTCGGCCCCTTGTCCGAAATGAAGAAAAGTGAACTTTCTTCCTTTCTTTTATTTTGTTTCGTTCTTGTTCCTCCTTCGGACCCGGCTTTTCAATTAAAAATTTCCTTAGTCGATCCTCTCACCCCCTATTTGCCCCGGACAAGATTAAAGGCAAAAAGTTAGAGAAGGCAACAACGTTGATCGCATTAAAACTTTCAGGAAGTTCATTTCGTCGCCAGGATTGGAAGATTGGGCTCGGCATCAAAAAAGGGGAGTGAGCAATACCATGCAACGAGAGGGAAAAAGAACGTAATCCACTTAAAATCTCAGCGACAGTCGCGCACGCAGCAGCAGTACAACCACCGCCATCAGCACCACCACCACGGGATCCACACCCTCCGTTAGTCATCCCATGCAGCTTCCTTTTTTGTGTGTCGTTCTCTTCTTCGCTTTCCATGGGAGGGGAGAGCGACAAATAAAAAAACAGAATAAAAAGCCTCGACAACTATTAAAAAACACACCACTCCTTCCAAACCTCTATCATCATCTTCCATTGGTAGTAAAGTTTAGATTTTCTCCCATCCAAGCTCGCGAGATGCCAATAGATGCGTGAAAAACGCATCTTTCGACGAGGCAAATCAGCAGGAGGTGCGCCTATACCATCTGAACCCCCTTCCCCCACAAAAAAGGATGCCCGGGATAAAAAACGATGGGGGTAGACATGCGCCATCCGTCAACCCTCCCTTTTAAAAAGTTGAATTCCCTGCTCCAGCTACCCATTCTTGGGATTGGCTGTTGTCATGTGAGTTGTATGCAAATGAGGTCCCCAATAGGATCCTAAGCGAGTTTTGCCAGCTCAAGAGACTGAGTCTGACTTGCTGGCGCGCTCTTCACGGACGGATTACGCTGCACAGCTTCCCCCAAGACTCGGATATCCGTCAAAGCATTGGACTCTGTCCCTTTTTGTTCCGACACGACCGCATTAATTAGGGCTTGTTTGCTCAGCGAAAAACAAGAACAAACAGCCCAACTCTTAGTTTGCACTGCTATGCTGTCTGTGGGGCTTTTGTTCGAGGCCGTGGCTTA
>JAGJRP010000627.1:0-16003 GCA_022832235.1 Lepidurus couesii
GGTTGTTTCTGATTCAGTTTCCCTTTCCTTTCCTCAGCTTCATCTTAGCTACTTTGCTTATAATGTAATACAATTACATTGACTGTCTTCTACGAACTTAGAATGACATACAGTGCTCTCTAAATGTTTAGACAGACAGCTTTTACCTACTTATTTTGAATGCACCATAAGAAATACTCTGAGGAGATATACGACGAAAGTTTTCGGAATGCAAGCAGTGCAGTGATGACGAAAAGTCACCATATGCCGTCTCATCTAATCTCAATGTTTTCTTCTGGTTTGCGAGGAGTGGAGTTTGGTTCTCTTATTCGTTTAGTTTTCTTGGTTTGTGCAGGCCTAACCAGATACGTGACCTTCCTGACCTCGCCTTTTGGAGAACTCTGCATGCACTGCATATAAGGAACGCCAGATTTGCCTCGTTTGCGCTTCCCGCCATCCTCGGAGCAGAGAAATTCCTAGCTTCAATCCGGGGCTGCTGGTCATGGGTCACGTCTGTCCTCGATTAGCCTTTTAAAGCGTGACTCCCTTTCAAGATAGGCACGAAAGTTTTTCATCCAAGAATTCACAAAAAACATGCTAGCAAGGGTAGCAGCTTAGGAAAATAGACATTAGACGACCATCTGACCTTGCAACCTCTAGCTTCAGTTGTTATAAATATATACAAGACAGATGGGTTGGTATGAAATCGCTTAAAGCAACGTTTGGAGCTGACAGATTTGGTCCATTGACACGTTCCTTTCGTTCCTTCGATTTTAACGCGATAACAAAACAAAAAACGGTGCCTGAAGCAATAAAGACACAAACTGGATTGGATTGAAAAACGAAAACCTTTGGAATGGACCTCCATACAAATTATGGTGTGAATATGACTGAATGCCTCCGGAATTTCAAGCCAGTTAAGGAATTCAAGGGCAAATTTCGATTTCAGTTTCACTTTGCTACCCAGTGTCAATGTTTTCTTTTCGTTCCCCTTCCCAATGTGCATTACTTTGCACACCTGATGCAATTCGGTAACCACAAAGAGCTCCCCACCAGCAATGAATGGCCATACGTTTGAAAACCCAAAATGCTATAAGGGAGGCGAAAAGAGGAGGCAACACTATCTAGACTTGACTCATACAGTATGCCATATGTGAGCCAGCAATTTATACCATAGTTCCGAGCACCTGGTCATGCAATCCAGTCCAGCGTGACACGACACGGTTGTAGACTTGGCTGCTTAGTCAGCAACCATTCACGAAACCCCCAAATGACCCAGGTACTTGTAAAGTAACTGATGCAGACATCACAAGCACGTAGTAGATCACAAATAAAGTCCATTAAATGGTTAGCCTGGTATTCAAAGCCATATTTAAGAGCAACGACCATCAGACCTTTTCACAACCTAAACAATAACATAAATATTGTTCGCGGTTTGCAAGCAATTGTAAAGCCACCCGCAGTTCCGTCTTCTGTGCATTTTGCCATTCGCCGTTTGCGAGGGAGCAGTTCGGCGCTGCAGTTCGGCGCTTGGAAACGTTAATAAATGTCGGCAAAGAGCCTTGCTCACGCTGAATTAAATAATAAAAAAAAAGCAGTTCGGCGCTTGTAAATTTTCGGTATTCGCGTTTTAACGTGAAATTGTCAGGTTTGTCTCCGTTTTCTACAAACCGTGACAAAATGAAAGTAGACGGAAGTACTAGCACGAATCAGAACGGCGCGGGATATAGTCAAATCAACGAACATATGCCTAAAGTCAAATCAATTTAGCATAGGAAAAGCGCTAACGAAATACCTACAGGACGAAAAGATTCTAGATCTATCAAAGAAAGACGAAATAGAGGAAAACCCTTACACTGAAACTTACAATAAGAATATCGAGCATTACTGGGATGAAGCGGATTACGTTTCAAAATCTACGAACACCGTATAACTCGGCAAAGAAATCATCTAGCGACTTTGAGATAATCAAAACTCGGACTCGTGCGGCAATAAGCGGAAATTATTGCTTCCGCGGCGCACTCGACAAGACAAGATAAACAAACCTTGAAAAAAATAAATGTGAAATCTTAAAAAAGATATAAGATGCTAAAAGCCCCTCATTTCGATGCCCATAACTACCCATTTTACGGCTAAATCGAACATAAATAAACATAAATTAAATTTTGACACTTCATACGATGTATGAAACTAACTTCCTAGTTTTAGCTACTTTTTTTCAGGAGACCTGATTTGTCGGATACGCATTACGGCGTTTGCAAATGAAGCCAGATAATTAGAATTCCTTTCAGGATGAAAAGCGGCTTTATGTTTTGGTCTACTTTCGCCTACCTGCACAGGTGATGAAGCTGCTGAGTGAGCTTGTATTGCGACAAAAGGCTTTAGCTCGCAGCGTTGATCGTCGAGGCGCTGTTTATGACCCTTTTCCAGCAAATCGAAGAATTCGTTTGTCTCCTACAAAAAGAAAATGCCATTAGAACCCATTAAACTTTTTTTAAACTCCTCATGTCCTATCCATTCTACTTGAAACCCATTAAAAAACGCCCCATGCCATTGCCAGGCTTCTCCCCCATCAAGCAAAACCTTCAGATATAGGGGTTAAAACATTCGAAAACATCATCGCCAGATAATAAAGACCCCTATCGTGCCTCTAGAGGCTTGAATGTCTGATTCTTTGGAAGTAGTTTGCTTTTACTCTCGCATTCTTTCTGCCCCCACCGGCAGGAAGGGGGAAGAAAGAAGAAGTCACGGAGCTCTAAAAATTTAAAAACCCTTATACATATGCATAAAACACGTTTTAAATCTCCCTCGCTTCAGTCGAAGGTTTGCTTCTAATCCCTGGGGGGCTTTTACAGCACGCGAAAATGTTTGTGGCACGTATGGCATGTTGCCTCTCTCCCATATACACGCACCACCCTATCATTTCCCCTTAAATTTTATTCCCAAATACCTTAATACTCTGCTTGCTGATTCCGCCTCTCGACCCCGTGGTCCCGGTCATCTGACCTGGTCCTACGAACACATTGTTCTCCATGCCCAGCTTCCTATATGCACAAGAATAGAAGGGAAAAAAATATATATAATCACACAATTAACTAAGTTTAGTATTACATGCGGGTGTGTACACCATTCCTTACAAAAGACAACTTAACTATTGCTCCAACGTCAGAGTATACCAACTGGAGTCTAAAATCGTTTTTGCTATGTTGTTTGTGTGGGGTTTTTCATGTTTATATTTTCCAATTCATCACAATTTCGGTCTACAAACTCATAATTAAAGGCACAATACTGGTTTCTGGCAAAACAAACGGGATTTCGAAACCAAAAGTTTCATTTTGCATCTCATTGTGACCCTCAGAACTCGAACTTTCTCTCTTTGGTTGTGAAAAGCCATGTCAAAAATTTCTTTTTTTATCAGATAAATGCTCGGATTTCCATTCCGGCCGCAAATCAAAAGAAACTGAGGTTGAACTTCGGGCGGCTTTACGTAAACCAAAATACGAGTCAAATCAAGGTCGAAAAGAAGCGGTTTGAAAGAGAAAATGTGTAACACGAGAGATTATTAAGAGTATGCGTGACAGTTGGTGGCTAAAGTCTGCTGGGGGAGGTCTTCACTTGGCATGTAAGGAATCTCAGCGGGAGAAGAGGACTGTTTCTGGTGTCGCTATAACATACACAGCTTTCAATGCCAATGATAGACTCATTTGTCACCCCCACGCCCCGTTAAGAAACCATTTCCCTTCCAATTCCTAGCGTTCTCTCCCCTTCTTCGGATTCGATAACTTTAGTTTGTATGGTCACTGAACGTAATCCCTTAGGGTTATTTAAGGTCTGGGAATTCGAAACAAAGTTCGAACAAATGAGCGAATAGCTGAAAAAAGGAGCTGCTCAATACACCAGGTATCATGGCTGGAAACATCAACATGTTTTTAACCTGTGAGGTCCACACGATGAAACATGACAGTTTTTCTAGAGGAAAAAGAGGTAATGTTTTTTAAACATTCAACAATTACAAATGATTGCCACGAAAACACGCTTTGTTTTTCTCTTCTTTTTGTTTCTTCGCAGCAAGTTGAACATTTTTGAAATACCAAGAATTCGAAGACTAAAACTAAACGCTTCCATGGTGCTCCGCGCCATTTCTGCTTCATTTTTTTTTTTTTTTTTAGCAAAAAAAGCACTTTCACACGTTCTTGCAGCCGAAAAGTTAAAGATTTTCAAATATTGCTCAGCTACTTAAAAAAATCGAAGTTGGACGACGAAAACTTTACTTCCAAAATAAATAAAGGCCAAAGTCTCAAATGCAACCGAAGATTTTCTTGGAAATATGGCAGTTTGTGAAGACAAGCGGCTCAAATGTCGCTCGGAAACGCTCAAGTTAATGGTACCATCGGAGCAAATAAAGATGCCAGGGAGTGTCAAATCAAATTTGCCTCCCCAAGAATTAATTTTGGTCTAAAATATCTCTGCATCATTACGGCCTATGTACCGTTTGGTTCAAGCGTTTGTGTCCCAAGTTCATTAAAACCCGAGACTTTTACGGTTTAGAATTACTTGACCAGCTGGCTAACTTGACTTTCGACCTTTCATCCAAAACCACGCCCCTTTTTCTTCACATCCTTTTAACTCTAGAAGTCCTCACAGATCCCATAAATTCCACGGCTCGGAGCCTGGAAAGACACAATTATAGTTTTTGACACGCCCAATCCACCTAAAATAACAAGCATAAGTCTAACCAGGATAACAACGTACTCTTAAAGCCAGGCTACTAAAAAAACCGGATGCTCTTGACGGAAAGCACATCCGTCAATAGAAAAGCTTATGTGGAAGGGAAAAAGAGCAGATCAAAGCATAGTCTTTGTCCAACGCAACCGATCTGGTCCCAATTTCGCACACAAATTCAGCTTTTTACAGCCCCAGCTAAACAAAATACGGAAAAAAAGAGCAGCGAAAACGAAAGGGGGAGCGGCTTTTACAGCAGCGGTTCTTTGCCTTGGTAATTAGTCGTGTCCAATGTCACCCTTTGGCTTTTAACACACATTCACATGGGTCTCTCCCCGCAGAACTGGGGCTCCACGAGTATTGCTTTTACAGGCATAAAAACATGGGCTTCAGAGGGAAGAGAAACAGCTGCCATGGGTGGTATGGTCTTCCAAATCTTTTTTAGTTCGTCTCTATATGCAATCTGCCATCATTCCAGCATTCTAACAGGCCATTATTAAACCTCTACAACATCACACTGCTGTTTTGGCTCTTCCTTTCCCCCATACTTTCCAGCCATGCTCTTTTTTGTCTGAAACGCCCCTTTCACCAAGAAAAAGGAAAAGAAATAAAAAATGAAATCTCCACTAACTGTTTAAGAGCACTACACTGCTGTTCCTAATTTGGCTGGTGGTTTTCTCCAGCCCCAATTATAGATCTATTTACGAAAAATTTGGCTGTTCAAAATGACACATGGCGTTGCACCAACTTATTTTCGACGAAAAAGGAGACCAATAGTCCTCCCCATTTTTCATTGTCACTGACAATGAAAAATGGGAAGGAGTTGCCACAATGTCAAATTATGGTCCCGAAGAGTAACTAAATTGCCAACCTCGGGTACTCGAAAAACTTCCCATGAAAAACAGAACGAAAACATGGGCAAATGACAAGAAACTGAATATGGAAACTTAAAAGAAAATTTTGATGAGTTTTTTTAACACTTAGGAACTAAAAACATATTTCCTCTGTACATTTCTGTATAATACAGTACAAGTTAAGCAAAAAATATTAGTAACAGCGATAAACTGGTCAAACTACCGAGAAAAAATAAAATTTCCTTTAATTTTAAAAAGATCCAATCGCTGAAATCAGTTCAGAAGATAAGTACTCTCCATTACTATATCCAGTACTATATCCATTACTACCGTTTCATGATGTGAGAATTACTTGAAAATCATTTTTTTAAAGTCAAAACAAGCTTCGCTTACTCTTGACCAGTTAGACCATGGGATATCCTTGGTTCATCATTCAGAGCATCTTGATTTGATCGATTGGCACGAACATTATAAATCCCTCTGCGTGTAACGTCTGAGGTTGGCACAATTAATCTCATGGTACAAAAACACCCTCACTGTCCCATAAATATCCAAGGAATCAGAACCACGAAAACAAAACGAAAAACAAACGAAACCACTGAGGTCAAAAATGTCATCTATCTCCCTAGAAAGAACTAGAGCAAAGATTGGCACTTGTAGCTAGTGAGCCAGATGTTCGTCGACTGCCTTTTCCCCAATCCTCCTCCCGTCCCACCACGCACTCAGCATCGCATGCATGCTCCATATGGATAACCACGCCCCTTTCTTAAGCATCCTCGACGCCTCTTCTTTCAAGACATGAGCGCTGGTCGAGGCGTGGCCTCCCTCATTTAATACAAACAAGCTAAAAGAAGGTGTGGTCCCTATCATCGACTCATTACAGAATCATTTCCGTTTGGGCCCCTTCCCCCCAAAAATGCATTTTTGGTAATAAAAACGAATTACCCCTTTATTATAGTTTTTTTCTACTACTGCCTTCTTCTTCGATTTATTTACTAATTGTAGGATTTCCCTATTTAGTCACTTCCTTAACAAGCTTGGAGTTTGGACTTTGGTTCTAGAAAACGAAAGTAAAAGGAGAAAGGAAATCAGGATTTCGTAGGAACGTATCAATCTTTGGCGATGTGATGACATTTCGCGTGCTGCCTCTGCATTGTTTTTCTTGAAAATCGTTCCAGACAACTTTCTCATCAAAAAGCTTGTATGCCTACAGCAGTTAAACTACAATTCTTTTGTTGGGGCTGCCTCGTTTGGGATTGGCACACTTATTCATCTTCTGTGTACCACTACCAGATACTAGATAACAAGAAGGCTTGCATATAAAAAAAGTTTACAACTCCTAATGAGCCCTATAATCATGCTATACACTCACACTCCTTTTCTTTTTTAGTTTGTTTGGCGTTTATAACAACGGCATATAAAGGGATCCAGGAATGTGAAACAACGCACAAAGAACTATATTTGACTCTCTTGTCTCTTCTCGTTTTTAAATAGAGTAAACGATAAGGGTTTGATGTACTACGAACGCGCACGGCTTCTGCGCACAAAGCGGCCATGACAGTATCTATAGATACACGCAATTTACTTGCAATTCATGTTTCAAAAGATTCAGTCAATTGTTTCCTTTTTTCGTGTTAGTAGAAGAAGACCTTAGTAGCAAGAAAATAACCTTACTATTGCTACCAGCTATACTAATGTCATCCATATTATCCACGCTACATTTCCATAGGAAAGCTATACGCTATCCGGGAGTTTTCAAAGTAATTTTTTAAAGACAGAACGATCAAACTCATAATCGAACCCAATTGTATTCTTTCTCTCGATTCGACTCCCTCTACTGTTTGTTGTAACCAACCTCATTTGCGGAAAATCCAACCCTCTTTTTTGACTTGGTTATCACTAAAAGCGTTTTACAAACAGTTACTTCAACAAAAACGCCCAAAATATTCGGCTTTAAAAAACGTAACTTAGGACATTCCACAAATCCTTTAACTTCCGAAAGGGAAAAGAAGCAGAACTTTCTTTTTATGGGAGACTTGACAATAAGGAAATATTAAAACCCCTATGCAAATGAGGAAATGATCCATTGCCTTCCTTATCCTTGAGAGGTCACTGTTGGCGTGCTAGGAACTAATAAAGCATAATGACATTTTTTTTCCTCTGTCTAAGTCAATTATAAAGATTCACGGATTATCTTCCTTTCTCGTTCTACTTTCTCGTGAATTGTGTTACGTTCTTTATATTTCCACAGCAAAACTGAAACTCGATTCCCTTTCATTATTGTATTTCTTTAGTAGTTCTAGACAGAACAAGTCCCCCCGAGAACCCTTCCTCGTGTTCTGACTTTCACACGCCAGTCCGACTGGTATGGCAGCTCATCAGTGAGAAATTAACAAGGAATTTCTTGATTGGCTGTAGTCGTTAAACCATTTATGACATTCATTGCCGTTTTTATTGCTCACTTAAGGGGCGATTTAGGACTCGCAATATGTAACAAGAACGAACTAATACAACAATTGATAACACTTTCTAAATATGGCCGGATTCTAGAAACGAATTCTAAAAAAATTATCTGATTTTTTAATACATTTTCCCTGCACGTACCCCCAAAAGAAACTTCATCCAAACTGTAGGAATAACCAAAATAATTTATTGTCAGCCACTACTCATTCTACTTTGTTCTCTGACGTGTGATGCGAAGTTTAGGAGATGTGCGTAACAACGCACAAGTCATGGTGGGCCTCAAATGATTCAAAGTCATTGTGATCCTCAAATGATTCTACTGTTTATAACAGGTCAACTTTTGTTCACTTCCAACAATGGTACCGCGTTACAAACGCATTAACCAATAAAAGAACGACGTGGTTTCAACAATCTTAATGATTTTTAACGGTCCTATAGATTTAAAAACTGGGTCACAGACACCAAAACTTTTTATCTCGCAAGCGAGATACAGGGATTATTAGTTTTCGTTACCCGTAACAGTGCATATTTATAGGATTTTGGATTTTGAGAGACGACACTGAGAACGTCGATGCCACGTTATGAAATGGAAAATTAATAAAGAGCTCAAACCCTACATTGGGAGAACAGAATGGGGTCAAATCTTCCCCACACGGACAAATTACGTCTAGGGCGCTAATTACTTAGGGGGCGAAACGTTTTAAGGAACTATCTGTTTCGCTCGATTCACCACATAAATCGATTAGCAAAGTCCAGGCGTCAACAAATCGCAAAACCGGAAAACCCTCAGCCAGGATCCGCCTCCACGGCGGTACTTTCCTTGGGGTTGCGTAGCCGATGGTGCTAAAGCAGTAACAATGGCTGATTTTCCAGCATCGGTGGGTTTGTTTAACTGTTGAAAGGCAGGAACGGCCATTTTTGCCTTGACAAGTTATACTAACAATAGCACACAAAGGTGGCACAGGGAATTGTTGACGTCAGCACTGGTGCAACTGCGACAGGCAAGTAGGCTGAAACGAACAAAACCCGGACTTTGTTGGGCTCGAGAGTGAGAAAGGCAGAAAGGAGCGATAAGAGCATCGTCAAGTCACGTGACGCCATTATCGATTTGCATGAAGCCGGAAAGTATAAAAGAAAACCGAGAAGGGGAGGAAAAAGGAACCAGAGAAACCGTCTGTTTCCCTGTATATGCCTCTAAAAAGGAGGGAGAGTCGATTAGGCCTAATTTGTAATGCATACGACGTTCGACCCTCGGTTTCCAATTTCGAGCTCGTGAGCGGCTTTAATGAGTGGAGGGCCGCTAACGAACCTGTGCAATCCTCAAAACTTGTAAGCAAATTTACCGTAGGCTGTATACAGCCGAAGCATCGCATTCTGCTGGGAAAATGCTGAAGATTGATACCTTATTCGACCTTCTACGCCTCCTTGTTCACAAGAAAACGCGATTTCGACCTGCGCGCCACCTTGTGGGGTGCCTGAGGCACTGGGTGGAGTTAGGCCGTAACGTGGGCCAATGGGCTTTAAGCTACGTTTCCTTCCTGAACGAGATCCCAAAGAAAAATAATCCTAATCCCTCTACCACAAGCAAGAAGCAAAGTAAGTACACCGAATCTGTCCAACCCATTCCGGCCAAGGGTTCATAAGCGAAATGAAGCCTTTAGAAGTAAGTAAATGATTAAAGAGCCCCACCGAGATGACTTCCGGCTGACACAAATTAATCAACATACACGTTAGCACGTGCCGAAGCATTAGACCTTAGCAACAACTCCCATCAGACGGCTAATTACCTATCCCTACATTCCCCGGATCCTGTCAACTGCAGGGGAAACATACCAATTCGAGGGAAGATTTCGAAGTTGGGTTTATCTTCCGCAAGAATGCCCTACTCTTTGCTCTCCGAGCTGTTGTCAAGTGCTCCGAGCCCAAAGACCAAAGATACACAAAGCCCTACCCCTCAGAATCTTTCCTGCTCTTTCGAACGTCTGAAAGAATGCAGCCAAACATTACACAAGACAGAAGTTTTTACCTTCGGAGTACAGCAGGCGATCTACGTAGCTGGGGCGATCCCAGACTGACCTTCTTGTTCATATTATTGGGGCAAGAATTGGACTTGGTGACCGGGTATTGGCTCTCTAGGTTGTTTCCCGTATTAATGCGAGCATTTGCAATTCTTGTTAAAATGGCTTCGTCAACCTTCACCTTGTTGTACATATCAATTTCATCTAATGTTTTGGATTTGACTACTGATGATTTGGGGTTCTTGCGAGGTGGCTTTGGAGGCGGAATGGGTTTCTCCATCACGGGTCTTTTACTAAAATCTTTGACTTCTTTGGTCAAAGTTTCTAATCTTGGCTTTGCATCGCCTGGAAAAGCGAAAACATTCCGAGCTTCAAAGGAAGAAGACACCAAAGGCGATGTCACGTGATCTTTGCCTTTCGATTCAGCGTCCAGATCAGTAAAGGTTTTAGGCCGGGTAGGTGACGTCATCACGTTATTGCATTTGCTGCGAAATTGTTTGAACGAGCCGGAGAACGTCCTAGAGTGCCCCGGTTTCTGAATCGTTGGGGATGGCAAAGGCGATTTCGATGACTCGAGATTCTCAGGTGATTTGGGAGACGGAGGTAAACGGAGCTGGACACTTTTACGGGACGAGAGGAACCATTGAGGCGAGAATCGTTTGGGACTATCCTCCGGATCTGAAGGCTGGTGATCCGCGTTGGGATCAGACGACTTTGTGCGGCTTAATGGCGATTTCACGAGTACAGTGGCACTCATTTTCCGTTTTTGCAACCAAAGGTTCGAAATTTAAAAAAAAAAAAAATCAACTTGAAACGCTGGAAAAAGGGAGTGCGAACACTGCATGCACCACCACCACTGATCAAAACTGGCGTGCCTAAAAAGCGTCTCTATGGATTTTACAACAGCGAATGAAGGGAAGGATATGGTGTAAACCGGTTGGGGTTTTGGTGCCGGCTTTTATATATGCCGGATGCACGTTATCTGCACCAAATCCGTTTCCTGAAAAGGCTTTTTTTCCCGTTAAAAAACTTTCCAAAGATCTAAAATCCTCAGAAATCTGTGGTTTTCTTCTTCCTCCTGTACAACTCAAGGAAGACTCATTCAAAGCTGAAATGCATGTTCAGTTATACAACAATAATACTGTATAACTCTCCTACTCACATGCTGAACTTTGATGCCCCAACGGCTTGAACGCGAGATAAGGCGCGTTCGGCTAGCCCGCGCCCCTAACACAAGTGCCAAGACCCAAGACACGAAGCAATCGAACGTTTCTGCACTCAAACCCCATGTGATCTGCAGAATTGGACGTACAGTACATAAAGAAGAATTCCAAAGCTAACGCATTTAGTCTAAGTCCCTGCTTTTACTGTGACAAAGTTCCACTGGCATCTCTCTAAACAGACGCTTATTTTTACAATCGAATTCCGGGCCCTTTTTAAGTCTGCAAACGGTACGGGGTTAAAAGGCTGCAAACTGCCAACGAAAACTTACCCAGCGAGACATATCGGGCGGTAGTGAAGCAGCAATACTCTCTCTTGCATCTCGTAGGTACAGAAAATCCCATCAGGATTAAACAACGACAAAGACGGTCTTAAACCATTTTCCTGCGTCCGCTGCACGATCGATCTAATAAAACACAACACTCCGGTTGCCCTCCAAACAACGCCAAGTCCTCCAAACAACTGCTAAGGCCAAAAACAAACAGAAATTCACCACTTGCCTTAGACAATGAATTTCCCTGCTGTGCCCAATGCATGGGAAGAAATGCGACCTACAAACTTTTCCATGCACACTAAAAAAAGTTTTCGTTAAAAAAATTCTCGTCTTCTTTAGGCACACCAAAACCATTAACCAAAAGCAACAGACCCGGCTACCGATCTCCTTTTCTCTCGTAGGAAAATCCAATACGAACATCAATAGCTCAGCCCGCTCGCAAGACTCTATCAAAATCGACGAAGACATTTTGGTCCTTTTAGTCCTCTCTAAAACCAACCTCATTTATCAAAGTCAGAGCCCAATACAGCCAAAAGGGAGACATTCTCCATACGAAATTAGCCTGCATACGTCTACCTCTACCTGGTTACAAGCCATAGTAACCCGTTGTCACACAAAAGCAAAATTATCTTTTGAAAATCGTAACCACAGTAATCATACAGTTTAAACTCTAACATTCAACCCCCAAGAAAATCTAAATTAAGTTTGCGTCACCGTAGAGGGTAAACCATGCCATAAATATATCTTTACCAGACATGTTAATGAGAAAAAGAATTATGTTTTAATTTCACCGCCTTTAGGCTAGTCATAAACAGAAAAGAAGCTACTCCGAATACAAATTTTGTCCGTTGCTATACCTATAACTCGAAGAATAAATATTCAACTTACCAGACAACCCCCAACTTCCCAAGTCGCAATTAATCGGTCAAAGATATTAAGAATGACTACTAAATATACAAGTTGGACTGGGTGAACCTGGATTATAGGTGAACTTAACGACCAATGATTTTGTTTTACAGTTTGGGGCTTTAATCGTCTCGCACGTAAGAGAAGAGAGAAAAAACTTTACCTTGGCAGCACACAAGGCATCTCATGGGACTCGCCGGCCTCTTCCTCTCGTTTGAGAAGATCCGCGGATGCATTGGTTCCTCTTCGAAGCTCCTTTTTCCTTTCTGCTTGCCTCGACACTACTTAGTGTTTCAGTACAATCCTCTGCACTTTACGTCTAAAAAAAAAGAAACAAGGGATAAAAAAGATGAATTAGATAAAAGAAAACAACAAAGGATACTAAAAACCTTTTTCGCGAGAATCACTGTAACCATGGGAACTTGTAACTAGTTACTTGAGTCCCTTAGCTTTTCTCCTAAGCTACTTTTCTCTCAAACCTAGGTGAACTTTACTTTATAAGCTTCTTTTTCTGAGTGCTTTAGTTTTAGGTAATTAAACTTGCAAAAATATGAACGCATGTCAGTTTTGTGAAACTCATCAACTCTTGGAAGACGTAAGTTATTGGGACAGACAATTTATTATTTGACTTACGAAGGTTCCCTCGAACCTTTTGTTTGTAGTACGTGATGTTTTTCGGGTTAAGCAAGACAGGACAAGTGCTCCGAGAGGAAATTGGCGACCGCGAGAACAAAACACGGAAACCAACCGGCGAGCGCGATACGGAGATTTGTCCTTGGCACGTGACTTATGTGCAGCAACAATGGAAACTCAGCTACACCGCCTTTGAGCGAGGAGAAGATGAAGCTTTTTTTAACGTAAAAATCAGGGAGCTTAATGCAATTTTCTTTGTGTTTTTTTACAAGTTTAACCTTCTGTTATAACTAACGGCAGTCTTTCTTCTAAACCAAACAGCTGTGGGAGAAACTTTGCGTGAATGAACAGGGCAGTGCTTTTGAATTCAAACTACGCCTTTACTTTGCACTTTATCCTCTTACTATTAAGAAGGCGACTTTAAATCATTCGCGAATAAAGCGTTTTCAAGCATTTTTGGAAGAGAGAGGCTACACTTACTCGTCGGATCCACAATGGACAGCTTACTTTGTTTTACCCTTCGTTCCCGAGCCGTATAATCATCCATTGTTCCAGCATATATATCAGGTAAAGTACTATACTTCAACAGAAAATAAACAAAACTATTTCCTAATTTATAAGCCCAAGATCTTTTATTAATTCAGTACATCTATTTTATATAACAGTAATTAAAACTTTATTTTCAATATTATCGTTTTACTTTTAGCCTTGGTTTATTTATTTGCTTCTTATTAAATAACATTTAAAGCTCAGATTTCTACTCACTCATAAATTCAAATGTCTCAAGAATGAGAAAAATTAATAAGTTAATAAACACTTACGTACTTAGGACTTAGCTCGGGTTTTGACATAACTCAACCGGGTTGGAAGAAACCCCAGCCAGCTTTTGGAATTAAACAAGTTCGTAAGGTTCAAGAGCGTATTTTTCAGAATTCCTATTATGCTAAGATGACACGCGCCAAACATGCCGACACATATATACAAAAATTGGGTCTATCATAGTTATCTTAAAAACCCTGACCTATTTATTGACTAAAAATGCGTAACTTACTGCTTGACTAATTATGATCATAACATAATAAGGAAGAATGGCGCACACAATTATCACAAGAGTTATCGAACACATGGGAACTACGAATCAAGAATTTATGCTCCTCTCACCAGGCTAAAATATCAATAGCGCGGAATATGAAGCTTGAAAAGGACATTTCTCAATTAAAAGAGGAATGCCTAGAACTTATAGGTATACTCTGTGGACAGCTTAAATCAATCAATGTATTTGTTTGATCATATGAACCTACAGAAATGGCGTCTGATTTGGCCACAGCGTTGGAGAAAAGCGTTCAAGGAGATTTCCGAAACTTGGAGCAGGTGCTGGTGGGAAAGGGACAAAGGTCACCCTCCCTTATCGCAGCACAAATTAGAGCGTTAACTGCCACTAAGGTAAGATTGTACACATACCTTAATTACAAATAAAAATGTAAACCGCAATTATATTCCATAGAGAAATAATAACCCTTCTAAAGAGGACAGGGAATCGGAGTGGCATTGGAAAGCGTTAGCCAAAACTTGTTCGATAGAGAGCATTCCTTTGGAAAGCCAGGAAGGAAACTAAGAAAACCGCATCTTTTCTTCTTCTATTTTTTCCCCTTTTTACAACTTCCATGCTTGCCTCATCATCAAATCGAAGTACACATCCGAATCGACGGAAGCTGAAACGCCACTGTAATAATCAACGAACTCGTCCATTGTTATCTACCACACAAGCCAGAATTGTAATTAGAAGTGACTGGTCTATGGTAACTTTTTGTATTCGTTATACCTTTCCGTCCTTTTCTGGTGAATCAAATGTGTCTAAGAAATGTTTCAAAAGTTCTTCTTCGCTTTTCTCACCATTAGCATATTTCGGATTGTTTCTATAAGAAAGGTTAGTTAATTAAAAACTCTATGCTGTTAATTGTTCTCAAATGAAACTTAAGTTTGTATACTTGACGCTGTAAACTCCTTTCAGATCGTCAACGGTAATAAAACCATCCCCCGTACGATCCATCTTGCGAAACGCTGCGTGAATCAAATCAACGCGTAACTTGGACATTTTGGGCTAAAAGAATGTGAAACGTGGATGACTAACTTTTATATTAAAATAAAAGCGTCGTCTTTACGCGTAATGAGACTAAAAGTTCGTCAAAGAGTAGCGACCCACTTCCATCTTTATCAAACTGGGAAAACAACGTCTGCACTTCTGCGGCACTTAGGCTCAATCCATAATCCCTTAAGCCTTTAGTGAATTCTGCGAAATTCAACTGTCGGTTTCCATCATCATCCCAAATTCGGAAGGTTCTAAACATATTATTGTTATTACATGAAGTGAAACATTAAATAAAGTGATTCAGAGAAATTATTGCTCATTTTACCTTCCAAAATCCCGAATTCCGGTCACTCCACGTTTGAGACACTGCAATCGCAACTTCTCGAGAGGTTCCGTCTCTTGTTCCAACCCCTTCTCCGCTTTTCGCATCATTTCTTTCTCGTGTCTCGCAGTGGCAGACATAACAAGGAAGGAACAAACAATCTTAACAAACGAAACGTTGGGCAAGCAGCAGGTGAATGACTCAGGTTCTGTTGGTTCTGCTTCTGTGTGCTCAGCTTCGGTAATGAAGGTACCGCTAAAGCCCGGGTTGGTCCAATTAAGGGCATTGCTGTTATTCTCCTACATTATTAAACCCACCCAATCCAACACATCACGTGACTGTCCGGAAAAGAGACTCCGAGGCGTCGCTTAGGTACCGGGCCCCGCATCTCAATCAAGCGATAAAAAATACGATAGTAACGAAGGGCAACTTGATACTGACAGGAATGACAGAACCGCACGTCTGGACCACGCGTTCTTTGTCTGACGAGTTTGATGTTTGTTTTGTTTGACCCCCCCCCCC
>JAGJRP010000627.1:16184-35002 GCA_022832235.1 Lepidurus couesii
AATAATGCTTAGACCGGTTCTTGAGCTCTGGAGACGTGGCTTCTTGCCTGAAGGGGATGCTGCTTTGGAGCCACGGATAGGGTAGCCTAAAGTGTATAATTGGCAACCTACATCACGAAATGGAATACATAAATCATTAAATTTACCGAATTAAAGTTACTAAACCACTTTTAGCGGTTTAAAGAAAAGTGACCAAAAAAAGAAAACATCCAAACTTTTACAAGAAACAGCAGTGAACAATACTGTTGGATTTGACGTGGCAATAATATACACACGCAGCACCGTCGCGTCACGTGTCGCTCATTTTTTAAGGGACCAAATGCTTTTAACGCAATTACTGTACAACGGACCCAATCGTCAAAAAGGCTTCCAACGAAAATCAGATACTATTCACACTATTTGATACGGGAACACAACACTTTTAACGTGATTAAGTAACGAGTTCTTTTTTCTAGTTGTGACCATTGAACGTTCAAAATCAAACGGAATCCTTTTCTATTATTAGTTAATACAAAGTTTCGCTATACGAAATAATTCGCGAAAGTGTTAGTTATCTTGAAATTAAGGGAGGGTTATCTATAACGAAAGACTAGATTTGAAAGAATAGATTTGAAACTGAAAGCATTAAAGCAGATAAAAAGAAAACCAGTGTATTCCCCAGAATAAACAATGTCTTGTTAAACATTACTTTATGACTAAAATACGGTACGGATTGGAGCAGTTACCCATCAAAATTAGAAGTTGAGCTGCGCTACGAACACAATGTCAGGCACTTGATTTACATGAGCGGCCAGTAGCAACTGAGGATCAGGAACAGCTTCGGCAGTTCGCAAAAGCAAGAATGGTGCTTGATGCTCAGATTCGCGGGTCAGCATCACAGTAGAAACGGGTACTTTCCCCGCCAACAGTCCTAAATGACGCAAAGAAGACAAAGTATTTGTTAGAATGTTTCCTAAGTTGCTTAAAACACGACGCTTTACCCAAAAGGCCCAACAAGCTGGTTCCTTTTTGATTAGATGTGAAGATTAACACGTTTCCTGATAACGTGGCTCCGTGCTCTAACCTGGAACCATTGATGGAATACAAAACTGGGCTGTCACCTTGCACAGTGCCTAAGGGGCAGAGAGATATCCGTTTTAACACTTTTACTGAACTTAGGGTGAACAAAGGGAAGTTACCGATCAAATCTACGGCTAGGCCTTGTCTCGAAATGGACAAGTGAACGGCTCGGGCAAGTCCATTCAAGCCTTTGGTGTCACGAACGTGTGCCGAGTTGACGGTCCAGCCTTTCTCTGTGGCCAACAATGCAGCATTGACCATATTCACGCCATTCGGGGTCATTCCAGCCATGGTGCCTACCAAAGCGGCGTTAGCAAGCAGAGCTACGTCTTCCACGCCTTCGCCGTACGAAGTTAGCGTAACAATATCGCTGGTACTGGGCACAGCCGTGGCGGAGTTAATAAGTCGAGCCGCTAGGTGACCTAGCGCTTGACTTAGTTGAATCCATGGCTTATTGGCTGAGAGTAACGAGAGTCCCACAGAGGGAGAATTGACCACGCCCACCGCTTGACGTCCCTAAAAAAAATCGGCGTAAGCTAGGTGAAACAAATGCACGAATTAGCGCAAATATGCAAAGAGAAGGAATATCGATAGGATGACGAATTAGCTTAACTAGAATGAACAATCGTAAATTCGAATGCTTATGGTACCAGAAGAAACAGGCAAAACTAATAATAGTGAATAACGAAGGGGAAGGGGAAGCACGAAAGTAAAAAAACGAAGGTGAAATTCGTTTATCATGTTTCTTTACTTGTACTAAATCGATAAGTTGCTCTGCAATCTCCTTAGCTACGCGTTCTTGTGCTTCTTGCGTGGAAGCTCCTAAATGGGGCGTGGCTACGACTAAAGGATGCTCACATAATCGCATTGAAACGGAATCTTCTTTCGGAGGTTCTTGGACGAACACATCTAGCGCTGCTCCACCACATTTTCCTGCATTTAAAGCAGCTAAAAGTGCTTCTTCGTCAATAATTCCACCTCGCGCTACATTTACAATGCGAACAGTGGGTCTGCACTTCTGTAATGTCTCTGTGTTGATCAAATCTGCGAAAAATCGAAAGTAAGTTTAAAAAGAGTTCAAAAGTTCCAGGTTAAAGTTACTTTTAGTCTGAGGAATCAAAGGAGTGTGTATGGTAATATAATCAGCCCGGGGCCAAATGTCTGCCAATTCCAGTTTCTCGATTCCAACTTCAAGCGCTTGATCAACAGTCGTAATAGGATCAAAGCCGATTGTCTAGAAGAGGACAGATGAACGTAACGGGGGAAAAGGTTAAACTTGAAACTCAGGTTTGCTTCATGACTCGGTATATACCTTCATTCCAAAAGCTTGCATGCGGAATGCTACTTCCTTTCCAATTCGACCCAGACCAAGTATCGCCAAGGTCTTGCCATGGAGTTCATTGCCCAGGTACTTTTTTCTGTCCCACCTACCCTTTTTCAGTGCGCCACATGCTTGGGGAATATGCCTAATAGATAACAAAATTAAGAAAGGAAACGTGAGCTTAAAGTATGCTTGTGACGTCATACTTGTCACAAAGAAAAGGATCTGGAGCAATTTTTTATTTTTTACCTTGACAGGCACGCAATCATGGCACACGTATGTTCCGCAGCACTTAACGTATTGCCCCCAGGAGTACTGCAATTAAAAAAAATTACGAGAAAAAACATTAGTGATGATTCCAGTGGTTAATTTTGTTGAATTTATTAGCCCATTTTCTTCTAAATGAAAAATAACTAAATATTGTCACGTTTCTCTTTTTCTTACGAAGTGAGTGGCTTGAGAATTCATAAAGTTGAACTCATAAAATTCACCAGAATCCCTCGTAAGGAAGGAATTTAATTAGTGGCATTCTATGCGCCATTCCGAATAAGTAAAAGTTTATATCTAATGGGAGCCAGTTTACACTTATATAAGCGGGAACACCACTTATATAAGTGGTGTTCCCGCTCAACTAAAAAAAAAAAAAAACGTTCCTGTCTGAGGATCCAAGAAAAAAATGTTGGAACGGGATATGAAGTGAAGGTCGTTCAGAAAAAACGTGCTTATTGGCTTATCTAAGACGTGAAAAGCCACTGTATATCTTAAGGACGCGTAAGACCGCTTCGAAATAAACAGGTTTGTATCAATGCCACGTGATCGCCTCATGAGTAATTCTGATGAGCATGTTATGGTTTCGAAGGGCTGAGAAACGTGGATTGTGAGAATCATCTTCTTATGATAAGCATGAAAATAAAATCTCTAGACGAGTCATACTTCATGACCAAAACGCCATTCCGAGTCGCTGCAGCTAGATCCACGTTGTCCACACCTGTTCCAGCTCGCCCGATGACTTTCAAGCGCCGCGCAGCCAGTAAGACTTCGGGCGTCACTTTGGTCTCCGAGCGGACAATTAAGGCTTCATAATTCTGAAATAAAATGTATGAAGTAAAATCCATCAAGAATTTTCCCAGCAATGATGGCTAAAGTATTCATATTTATATCCTAATTTCCATGAAGCGAAACGGAATCAAATACCCCACAAATGTAGCAACTGTTTTTTTTTTACGGAATTTTCTGAATCTAAAACGTTGAGTAAATTTCTTCAAAATTCAATTTCTAAGAAAAGTAAGCAAGACGAGGGTATTCAACTGCTAAACTTGCAAATCGGCACTAACTGTACCGGAATCGTATAAAATAAGCGTAAGCAAATACTGAATGCACTTACTTGAATTTCTTGGAGGAGCTGATCCTTGGACATTTGTTGGCAAGTGACTTGAAATCCATGCTGTTCCAAAATGCTTGCGCAAATGGGGTCCACGAGATCACTAATAAGAATTTTTGTCACCGCCAAAGCCATGGTCCAAACTTCAAAGTATCTAAACACCAAAAAACCTTCCCCAAAAATAAACACAAACGTTAATGTTAAGTAATACGAGGCGGGGAAATACGTACGGATTTAAAACTGATGCAAGGGTTACGTCAGTCTCGTCTCGGCTTGTAGTACGCTGTGATCCCCTACAATTTCTCAACCCTATAAACCCACTCGAAAAGAGGAAGACAACTGAGAACGATGGGCCTTGGGTAGTCGCATATATAGGGCAATACACCCATAGTCTTCCGCTTCCAAGCCAGAACTGCGCTTCAATTCATCTGCCGCCACACGTCACACCACTTGCTAATTCACATAAAAATGAGTATGGATGCATAAATTAGGGCTTTGGAGCCCCATGTCTTGGAACCCTTTACCAAAACTGCCTGTAGCCATGACGCTGAAAACACGTTCGGAAAGGGTTTTGTCTGCCGGCGTATTGGGTAAAATAATGAGAGGCTCTTTTCCATCACTTTCCATTCACCTTGAGAAACGAAAAAAATTCCAAAAGAAAACAATGGAGTTTATCCAATATGTGTCTTACCCCAGGTTTCCAATGTCCTTCACCTTGGGTTTTCGAGTTCACAATCATAAATATTTAGTCAAAGGTGAATATACATAGGGACTGATTGAGGTCCTTTATTTGATAAGAGATCTGGGTCTGAACAGCTCAAGTTGAGATTAAATGGGAGAAGAAAGAATATAAAGCTTTGGAATCGTTTTATTACCTCAACGAGGGTCTTTTTCATCTGATCCGCACAAGCGCAGCAAGAAATGGGTAAACTGGGGAGGTAAGAAATAGGAAAAACGTTTCTGGTGTGTCACAACGCATCTGTTTCGACCGTATTGGTCAAGCAATCAATGCACTCTTGGCTGGTTTGGGTCTCTATCGAGTCCGTATGATCTGTGACCCGTAACGTAATCACTTCGGCACTGCGAGCTTTGCGACACAAAGGATAGTGTCCGAGTTTGGAAGGAGAAGGTTCCGGAATGGGCCCAAGGAGACTCGAACCTCCACGAGGGGATCGTGAAAGGGTAGATAAAGTGGTCAAAATGCGCGATTTCTCGCGGACATTGAAAGAACCATGGTTGTTATGGGTGCTGTGGACATGTGACCCCAACCTGCAACCGCCAGCGCTCATATAACCCACTTCGATGTCCAGAGACCGGCCTCTTTCCAGCCGACAAGGGCTCACTTGACAGCGATGGATCTAATAAAAAATAAAAAATAAAAAAAATCGAAATACTTTCCAAAATCTGGTAACAATTAATGTAGCTCGTCTCTTATGGATCCGTTCTAGATTCACAAAACTACTCATTCCAGTACACAGAAATGATTGTATCTAATTCCCTCATTGATTAGCTTCAATAAAAAATATGCATTAAGTAGTAATATGATTCAAGAAACTTTTCCTATAAATTAAAGAAACCATCAATTTGCTTACACCAATTTATCCATGTAAACATGTTTGATAAAACCGTTAGAAAAAGTTGGATAAAAAATTGGTCATTCGAGAACGGTAGAAGGCGTGTCCCGGATGACCGTCGCAACACTCAGTTACTGCAAACCTATGAAAATGCCAACAAAATTGTATCGTAGTAAACTGCATTGGTGCAAAAAAAAAATCTCTTTGTAAAATTTGGTTTTAAAGAGACAATAATTTCTGTTAAAAAAATGCAATTTTCTCAATTTGCTGGCGAAGGGAAAAAGGAAATTACTGTAAGTTTCCTAAAGCCTCTTTGACGCAAACGTTTTTGGCAGATAAAAGCAGATAAGAAAGGACAATTACCATAGAAGGCGTTCCGAGGTTAACTCCACCCCCTTGGGACATGGATAAAGGGGCGGAAGGTTTCGGGGGTACTTCTTCTTCTTTGAAAACAGGCTGGTAAGGCAGCAGCATTCGTATTTTCCCCCATCGATTGAAAAACAAGGCCACGGCACCAACCCACACTAGAAAATGAAAGCCGGAAAACGGATACAAAACGATATTCTCACTCGGAACCATGAAATTACTAATCCACTTCATAGCCCTTCCAAACACTCTCGACCTTTAAGTGCATCTCGACCTGGAAGTGTTTCATAAAAAGCATTCGAGTGTAAGTACACGTACGAAATAAAAACTTTACACACAGTTTTCCTTCAACTTTCGTGGATGTCAAAGTATTTTCTATTCAAACGGGACAAAAGAAACGACATGCTTTCCTTTAGGTAAACATGCTTTCCGCGCTTGCTTTGAGTCGCTTGGCGTTCTTGGAGTAAATGCTTTCCTGTCCTTTCTCGTGCCCGTGCACATTTGTCTAGCGCCAAAAAAAAACTTTCGAAAACAAACTTTTGAGTAAGTCGAAAAGAGGAATTTGTTCTAGACAGTGGGATTTAGAAAAACACCATCATTCTACCTGCTAAAACGAGTATAATGATTCCCACTTCTTCTGGTCGAACAATTACACTGCCAGCAGCTCCTGCTGATAGACTTCTGCCTTCAGGAGACCCAGGATAGTAAGTCACAGCACTGTTGCTATTTTCATTGACAGGCAACGTCCAGAACCACGTGGGCGCACTACGAGCACGACTTTTACTTCCCGATGGACCGACACTGACGACTGAAACTTGGTAAGAGGATCCCGGTAACAAATTCTCCAAGTGTACCGTCCGAGTTGGTGGTCGAACAGGACTTATGACCTTGTATCTAGACAAGAAAAACATAATTAGCCTTAAATTTTATTTCTTATTTTTTTTAAAGGAATTCAAGATCTTGTACAGACTCCTTAAAACATGTAATTTTAAAGGAGTAAAAGGACGAGAAAAAATGTTCTGAGCGACTTAAATTAATTTGACTTAAAGCATGTATCCATAATTACTCTCAGCTTAAAGAGATAAAATGGCCATGGAATTAAAAGATGATTAAAGGTGGTTTAAAGTAAGCAGAATATAAAGTTATTACGACATTAGCCTAGAAAAGCAAAGGAAGTGTCTTCAGACATTCTTGAGTTAGGGTAACGCAAAGTGTGACTAGAACTCACTCGCCGTTAGAAAATATTCGTCAATTAGAAATAGGTGAACAAGTGGAAATAGAAATACAGTACAAGAAATCTAAAGAATGCATGATAATCCATCTCATTTGTGCAGAAAAAAGCCTCTTTGTTACGCTTTGAAAACCAGCTGAAGAAATATTTATGAAAGGAACTCTAGAACGTAGAGAGCAATCGTTAATTTTTCATTCCTACTTTTTTACTCTTGAAGCATTTTTTTCCCCTCTCTGCTCCTATTTTATTTTTACCTGGCGTCGGCTGGCTTGTAGACCACATCATAGCGGCCTGGATTGATTCCGGGCGTTTGTTCGTCGAACCAAGATACCCAAGCAGACGAAGAAGTCACGGCAGTGACAGTCACGTTAATAGGCATCGAGAGGTCGCTTCGACAGTCTACGAACCCAAAAGAATCTCATTAAGCGAGGTAATACGTTCTATCATGGGTTCTTGAAACCTAATTAGTCTTTTCTTCCCTTTTCGCCCCATCTTCCATAATAATTAATATAAAAATCACACAAATAGATATTTCCATCTTACCTACGGGAATTGTTCCCGTGACGAGTAATACCAACAATAAGGACTGCAATAAGAATATGGCTTCCCTCAGGTTCATGTTGCCACATGCTTTTGGTACTGGCTTAATTTACTGCAATCGGGTATTTTTCTGTCCTTTGTCCCCAGAAAATCCCCGAATTTCCAGCACCGAGAAAGGTTGGACGAAAGGTATTATTTACGAATTGCAATCAGGCTTCCTACGTACAAAAAATTTTTTTAGCATTAATTATTTTTAACATTGTGTTTTAACACTATTCGTTTGACCTTTCTCTACTATTCACATAAATGTCAAATGCCATTTAACATGATATATGATAGCCAGTCCGAATCGAAAAGCGATACGGAAAGGAAACTAAACTAATAAACAGTATATGAATAGGTTATTTTATAGCGGGTTTATACAATTTTATAGCATGTTCCACATGAAGTATAAGTAAAAAGAACACAAGGGAAACAGGTGGCTCGTGCATTTCGATGAGTGCTGCACAAAATACCTCGCGTGTCAAGTTAATACAATATCATCAAGGGAGGGGTTTTACCATTCTAATTCACGTGCATTTTGCAGGGAAAAATAATATTTTTTTCCAAGCGCTTTGACTCCACCCTGAAAACCGTAAACTAGGATTTGTAATCTTAAAATAGGCGAAAACGTGCTACTTATTTTTTTTTTTGGGGGGGGGCACAATTTCATTAATTATGTTATGCATACAAGGGAAATAAGTATTATACTAACATTGAAAAATAGACTGAGACGCTGAAGCTATACTTGACGCAAAACGAATAATTAAAACGAATGAAAAGCATGGCACATTAAGTAAGAATTCGGAAAGTTCTTTAAAATATGGAGTAAATTAATTATAAACAATTTGTAGAAAGTTTGCAACCATGTTTGCGAACGGAAACAAATCATGGAGCTGCACAACAACGCCATTAAATCACACCCTAGAAATTTTATTTAGCATATTTTCTAAAGCGGAAACTAAACTTGTTATTGAACAATTTAAGACAAAAAATCCATGCAGTTAAATTTTAACTTTCTAATTCTATAAGAAAAGGACAGCAAAAATTGCTAATAAAATTACTCAAAGTATCGAAATTTTGAATTACCGAATGATTTGAAGTAAAATCCTAGTCATTGAACTTTGTAGTTGTTACGAAAGTTCAAAAACCCACTGCAGGAGACTGCTCGCAGCCTCTTTTCTCTGATCCCATTGGTTTTTAACTAAATATTTAGAGGATTGTTCAGCAGCACAGGGCCACCTGGACACGTCCGTATGAATGACCTCCAAGTCTGGAGTATTCTCTGTTTGTACGTATGGGCAAAATAGATATATCGTCTTTGGAATTCCGCGTCCCGCTGAACCCCCCCAAAAAAAACACGAGTCGGAGTCACCAACACATTCCCTCGGTTTCCACTCGGCTAACCCAAATAGGCACTCATATTCGGCTTCACGAACGCAATTTAGCTTCACAGGTGGACAACAGAACAAATCCTACCAGTTCATCCCAGGCCGAAATTAAAACTGAGGTGACTTATGAGCCTGCTCCATCACGAGAAAAGCTGCGCTACTTTTGTGTAGCTTGGTCACGTCTTAAGGTCTTATGTATCTACAAACGTGAAATTTTCATTACGAAAGATCCTAGGGATCAATTTCTTAAATATTTTTTCCTTTCATTTTACCTTGGAGACACTTTCTTTTATCCTTTATAGCTTTTCTTTGGGCTTGTTCACGTGTGTTTCGCTTCGCATCAGAAGCTGCACTGGGACAACAAGCGGTTCTCTAACGTCGGAAATGGGAAGAAAAGGTTACCGGGTTAAAATGTGACGTCAGAGTCACCTCCTAAAACTCGATATGTATATACTGTCCCCTCCCCGTTTTCGTAATGGCTCTTTCGTGTCTCATTAAGCCAAAAAGGGGCCCGTCGACTTCGCAAAAGTAGCTGAAAGCAAGTAAAGTCTGTTTAATTTGCATAAAGTAGCTTTATGAGTTGGTTCAAAGTCAATTAAGTATCATTTCAAGTCAAGAATCTTGCCTAATTGACGAGGGAGTGAAGTATAGGAGTATCGCACTTTGAACGACTGAACGAGCATTGAATTATCGTTGAATTTTTATAGCTTCCGTTTAGAAAATTTGTTTATGTGAAGAGGGCGTTTTTCCTATCCGAAGAGAAGGTAAAGTGGGGTTGGGATTTATTTTGGGGTGTTGATCCATACAGGAAATGCGATTTGAACGTTCCAACAATTTTCTTATATGAAAGGTTCCCCATTACTATCTCTAGTAGCATGAAGTTTTGCTAGAGGTTGCCATAGGAACTTCTTGTATGAGTTCTAAAGGGCCCTTGTGCTTGCTTTTCTTGCTGTTCATATCGGAATCGATGTTTGAAGGGAAAAGGGGGTCCCACCGGTCCCAGATATACGAACGAGACCAACGAGGTAAAAGTGAGAACTGAAATGGGCTATCACTTGGAAGGTTCTTGAAGTGGCAAAAATCACGTGACATGATTTATTTTAGATTGCCCTTTAGGACAGGGGAAATTAGGGTGACTAGACAGATATCAAGAGCGCGCTCGGTGTGCACCTGAGGGCCCCGGATCAAAGACGCAGTTGACAGGGACACAGGCCAGATAAGCTCTTCCCTAGCGCTCATGTATTCCATGCTGCGAACCCGCTTGGGAGCCTATTTCTTCCGGCAGCGTGTTGGACATTTTGGATCAAGACAGAGAGAAAGAGAAGATCCATGATACCATAACGTCTTTCGGGTAGGACTCATTCGTCATGGTTGAACAGATACCTAGTCTCCAAGAAATGGGAGCCAAAATAAGGGGCAACACAATACACAATAAACAATTAAGGTTAGATCAATGAAGGCAAAAGAGCTATGCATCGTCTTTAAATATGAAAGATACAAGATTCGAGAAAATTTGATAAAAAGCAATTGCATTTTTAAAGCTTAATATATCAGCTTTGAAGGCTATAGGAACCTTAATCAAAAAGCAGCTTAGATTCACACAATCAATACCCAGCCACTGATAAATAAATTTTGAGGCATAGTCCAGTAAGATCAGTACAGGTGGCTTAAATCTTCACAGATGGGAGATTCATCACCTATCGTGGTTTCTCTATTTCATTGTAGAAATTTTGAATCGGCTTACCAGAGAATCCGCTAGATGGCTCATACAACCATCCAGTAAATTCAACACGTTCTCCAAAGTCTAGGACACCTATCTCGTGTGGTATATGGCATTCGGTAAGCCCCAAAACTATTTGATATACAACAGAAAACGGACTTGACTGATAGCCGAAAAGACGGCCAGTAAAAATCTATCAAACGCTATCAAGTTGTATCAAACCTTCTATCAAACGCTATCAAGTTGTATCAAAACTTCTATCAACTGCTATCAACTTGTATCAAACTCCACCTAGTGTACCAACTTGTAAGAAGTTGTATCAAACTTTCCCTGAAAACGCGAACACAACTCACCGATTTTGTACAAGTTTGTCTCGCTTGGCCCGGGCCAGGCTCGCTTCCAAACCACGCCTATTTGTTATTGTTATTTATTTATGATTTATTATTATTATTGCGTATTGCCCACAGTAAACAGGCTCGAAGCCTCAACAAAACTCTGCCATATTCTAACGTTCATTTAACAAACCCCTCTTGTTATGATTTGTTTGAATGCCGATTGTTTATGTCATGATATAATATTATGCGAAATGTTTTTTTTGACACACTATGTATAATAACAATAATAAGCCTGTAATAATAATAGTGTTGTGGCGAATAAAGTATCTAGATTCACTCATAAGCGTTATACTTGTTTGAGGAGTTAATTAATAAGTTCTAATGGGAGTAGGTTTATTCATTATTGGTATATATAGTCTGCTGCAGTTAATTTATATATAGTTTCATCAGTTTATTGTGATATTATACTTATATCCTTATTTCTGCTGGTCTACAATCTCTTATTTATTATTTGAATACAGTTTTTTTTCATTATAGTGCAATGTTTTTAAAGTTGGCTGTTAGTGATATATGAGCATTGGTTGCAGATTATACGTGTTCCTTTTTCCTCGCAAAATAATAAAACGTGTACCTTTAGCGCTTTTATTCAAAAGTATTTTTCAGATTGTTATATCGTGCAAAAATAAATACAATGAAACATAGCATGTAGCCTATAAATTGCATTCCGTAGTACTTCATTTGTTTGATTTATTGTTTTAAGGGTCTGTAATGGTGAAAGTGCGGTAGGGTATATATAGTAATAAATCTCGTCTTTCTAATTGAGCGTTAATTATATTTAATTTGGAATATAGGCGCACACTGCTACGAAAAGATAAATACACACAAACACGCGGAATAATTTAAATTACTTCCAACGACTATCCGACTAATAAGGTATATATATATATATATATATATACCTTATTAGTCGGATAGTCGTTGGAAGTAATTTTTGTCATTTAAAGTCGTTGGAAGTATTTAAATACTCCATGTGAGGTTATAACCTCACATGGAGTATTTAAATACTTGAGACTATTCGGATTTTTTAAAAGTAGTAATTCCTGTTTCATTGCAATTTCGTTTTGAATTTTATCATTAAACTTTTTCATCTTGTTGCTGCAGAATTTTATTGCCCTCCCTCGTAACCTTTTATTATTCAAAAGTGTGGTCAAATTATTACATCTTTATAATGTAATCCCATGCAAAAACCAATAGTGAAAAATAACACGGAGTGTACGTTATTAATCAAATCTGTTCGAAACTTTATTATTGGAATTCTGTAGTACTTTTCTTCGAAATGATGCGTTTGCTTGATTCATTTCTATAGCCTGATTTGGTAGTGTAATTACTTGATGATATTGATTTATTAGAATTAACAGCAGGATCATATATAACACAAAACACAAAATATATTTACCTTAGACGCGGATGCGCTAAAATGAATCCATAAACGGCACGGTCACAGGATTTGTTAATAGCTCATCTTTTTTATCTGTATTTATTTTGAACATTTATTTTATATATTTAGATAATTAGCATATTCATTAAAGTTAATTCTTGTTTTATAGTGTTCCGGTACCTGCTGCATGAAACATAAAACATAAATTAAAGATCGATCGATAAGTTAGATGCGTCCGTTTCTTTTCTTAATAATCAAGGACCATAAAATGGACCAAATACCGTCCAATTTATCAATTTGGTATAACAGCAATTTAATAGCGTATTCAGTCGGTAGGGCCAGTGCGCCCTCAGTGCGCCACCAGCCAATCAGGACATAAGAAACTGCACTGAGGGCGCACTGGCCCTACCAACTGAATTCGCTATAAGACACTTGAATAACACTATTATCTGCTCTTCCGGTTGAAATCAAACACCATAACAGATTGAAGTCAAACAGCATAGAAGGATCAAATTTGGTATAATTATTGAAAGCACTTTATGAGAGGTAGTATAAGCCAGCAACGATTAAATTTTTGTAATTAATTTGGTATAATTATTGAAGGCACTTGAGTATGCAGTAATATTCAAATCAGACGAGGGTCGCCACAAAACAGACGAGATCACAAATGCACTGCTGATAACGATAAAAACGCATCAATTTGGAATAAATTGCACTTGAGCACAGTAAATGCAAATCAGATGACAATATAATCATAAAAATGGACCAACGATTTTAAAAAATATCAATTTGGTATAACAGCAATTTAAGGCACTGGAATAATACTATTATCTGCTGCTCTTCAGATTGAAATCAAACACCGGTGTTATCATGCAAATTTTTTACCTGGATGGGTTAAGTTGGGTTAGGTTAATTTAATTCACTTAACCTATAGCATAGCCTATACGGTGATGGGCAAAAAAGATCCGGATCTGCTGCAGAACGTAAATTTCATTATTGTAACAATGAAAGAGGGGCCACACTTCATTGTTACAATAATGAAATTTACGTTCTGCAGCAGATCCGGATCATTTTTGCCCATCACTGAGCCTATATAGCATGATCAAATTGAATATTCTTAAATCCTGCCAAATTCTGGTGAGGACGCTATTGAAGTAATGAACATTGCTTTAAATTCATCATAACTCTGATAGTTTTTGGTAACAGGAATGATGACGGTATTTGCACATACATTGGCAGTGATATAAAACTTAGCATTGTCCTCTTCAGGCTCGGGGTGGTAAAATTGGATGGTAGGGGTAAAACTCCCATACCCCACAGCGCTTAACCCTTGTGAACCAGTTGCAAATGTGAGAAAGCAACCCAGACTTAAGGCTACTGTTTCACTTGTTTGGGTATCTTCGGCAGCGGTCAAGCCGGGCAAATAGATCTGACATTGAAGAGGACACTCTAAAGTCGGAAATTATTAATAGGTCAAAATTTTTTATAAAAGTGTAACTATAGCTCTATATTCACCTTCAATCTCTTGCCACGTGTTAAAAAGGTGTTCTATAACAGCCTCTTCTTTTGGGCGTTTCGTATTACCGATTTCCGCAAACTCAATTTGGAACAATTCTACTAGTTCCTTGGCAACTATATCGTCAACTGATTTAGCAACAAATAACGGCCAGAAATGATCTGGCAATTGTCTGGCCGAATCCAAGAAATTTAATTCTCCCAAACCTATGAAAAGTTACGGATCGTTTATTGGTCCACTTTACTTAGCACTATAATTAACAGCTTACCTTGCAAAAACTGGTCCATCGGCGCTTTCACGCTGTGAATAACAAAGAATTTGCAAGCCGCTTTAATGAAGGAATCCTTTTCGTTAAACGATGGCAAACGTCTGCAGCCAAGTTTTGATAGCAAATCAGTGTGGGAAAGCAATGCTAAAAATTCCTCTTTCGAGCCAGCGTCACGTACCTGCAAATATTGATTTTATAACCGCAACATGTTTTTTTATTATTACATTCGTCAAAGTGCTCCTCAGTTCTTCTCCAGGAATGTCGCAAATGGACGGTTCTGCGTCAGCTTTACGGCATTGCAAAAGCCAATTAGCGACTGCCGGAGCGAAGCTTTTGGGACCTGGATGGCCATTCAAAAGTGCGACAACGATAAGTTTGGCAAAATGAACGAACTTCTCCTCTTCCAATGCCATTGCACTGGATGAAAAAATATATCCAAACGGGGCGGGCTCGCACAGCTCCTGGAAAGCTTGAATAAGCGCAAGACGACAGAACTCCCTAGTCAACGCTCCAGCGTCAATTCCAGATTCCCCTGCCAGGGTCACGCTGAGGTGTTTCGTCACCAATTTGCTATCTAATTGTGACTTTTCGCAGAACTTCGAAAACGCATTGCTTCTTGTTGAATAAATTTGGACAACGCCAGGCAGCATACTTGACTTGAGCGTGTTTAACACATCTATTATGAGGGACCGATTACTAGCTCTGGAAAGAACAAAATTAGTTGCCTCTTAAAGAAGGTGGGAAATACTTCACGTACTTGTCGCCAACGGACGTTGTATCCATTACAGGGACAAAGACGGGAAGGTTAAGCTCACGCGACCCAGTTCCGTTTGAAACAATCCTACTTGTAACTGTGTAAGTATTTTTGTTTAGAAAAAATATTAGTGCAGTACCCGCCAATGGAGTCCATAAAATTAACAAAATCGGGGAGGGTTTCACTTTTTTTACCATCATCAGCGATGTCGGACTCTTTGACTGATGGTTTACTTGGGGAAAGCGCAGAATACTGGGGTACATCCTGGGTACGTGCATTGGAATCCGTGTCCGAAGAAGAAAGATCAACTGTCTTTTTCTGGTAAGTTTTGGTCTGAAAAAAGGCAGAATTAAGTAAAACGTTTGAAGAAGCGAGGACTGTGTACCGTCAAAGGTCTGGCAGTAATTTCAAAATCGGAGTCGGAATCTGATTGGGGAGCTCGCTTTGGATTCTCTCCTTTAACCAATTCCCATTCCTGTAAAACGATAGTAGGTTTACGATTTTTATTGTTGTTATGAAACGGGTTACCCGAGCTCGAAAATAAACGGCAGACTTTTCTTTGGGATAAAACCTACAAATAGTTGCCCCATCTATCTTTTCGACATCTACCTCGTGAACCTCTCGCCCTTTTACACGGACTAGTTGGATATCATGATGTGACACGAAGGCAAACTAAGGGAAAAAGAATAAATAAATATACAATATACATACATATATTATAAACCTTTGGCCGACGGCTCAAGAAGGAAATTATACGTTCCATCACTACGGTTGCTGACTCGTGGGCACCCAGTTGCATGGACGTTTCAACAATGACGTTTCTGGCCGCTGTTGTTTGTGAATTCCATTTCAAAAACCCAACAATACGGTCATCTTCCAAATGACGCGGCATGCTCCGTTTACCACGGCTTGACTCTAGCTTAGCTACCGATGATGGTGAGTCAAAATAAGATTCATCAATTTTGTGACGTTTGTTTTTGAAATTTGTAGGCTTGCTGTATGGTTTGAATGCATCACGACACTCCTTCTCGACTTGAGACAAATTATTTGTGGCACATTCAGCTTGCGATAATCGCCGGAACGCATTTTCATGAGACTGTCCTATATTAAAAGACGATAGTGGTATGTATAAAACAAATTAAGTTGAAAATAACAAACCTATGGAAGGAGAATTATACTGCGAAACAGCGTTGGTACACTGGCTTTGTCCAGGTAAGCCATAGGTACCTTCTTCATGTTTCCGGAAGAAAGACTTAAAGTTAAGCTGCAAACCAATCTCTGTCAAACCAAGAGCGTTTAGTTGAGCCTCGCTAATGAATTTGGCGTTTTCGTCGGTTATCTGTCCAAAAAGACAAGAGAACAGATTATTTTGACACGCCTTCGTCTATGCATCAGAAAGTTATTACTATATGCATCTGTTAAAAATATATAAACAATATAGCATGCGGTTGATTGTCAATAACATGTGGTGTCCACAAAGTCTTTGAAAATGTAATTACCATATTTAATTTAAAGGTTTCCAATAAATGTTCCTTTCCCAAATCCCACAATACTTGTTTTAAAACCTTCGATGACGAATCCATCACGAGATATTTTGGTATTAAAACTTGGAGCAAAAACGTGTTTACCCGTCCAGCGCCAAGAAGCTAACAGTTGCGGGGAAACTTACACTCGCGGCAACATGACGAAATCGTTATTCTCACACAAGGTTTCCAAATAATTCAAAACTTCCTCGAAAACATCTTGCGCATGATTTGTAGAGATTTTCAGAGGATTAATATGTTCGCAAAGTAGACGGTAATTCTCGCCACTCATGGGACACGGGTAATCCGCAGTTTCGTTAATTGCTTCATCCTCGGAGGCTTCATTGTAATTGTCCAATTCTGGGTCAGCTGGACCGTCATCATCGACTCCATAACTGTCGTCAACCTCGTCAGGCTCTTCGGCAAGGCTAATCATGTTATTTACCCATATCATATTAGGGCTCCAATTACGTTCCGTGCGAAGTTTATGGAAGTTCCATCCTTGTCGAAATCTTTTAAGTCCCGCGTTAATTCTTGGCAAGAAGACGTAGCGTAGAGCAAAAATGTGATACGGGTTCGATGGGTCGAGTATCTGCGAATGTTCGAAATGGTAAAATAGGGAATAGTACGTGATAACGAAGCAACGGTACACATCGCGCCAAAGACGTTCAATCCTCTGATTGTGAACGCTGCGTCCCGTAATAAAACTTCGCCGACCAACACCGCGTACTTCGACCATTCGTCGACAAACTAAGACATTTTCTAGCCCTTTGTCACTTCTCACTCGTGAAGGATAACCGTAGCTCTCGGCAGCTTCTTCAAAACGCTTCAACACAGTAGCGGCACGATTGTTTCCGCTCGCAGAAAGGAACACAACGAGCCGAGAAAAGCCATCTATGCCACCATGGATTACGATGCCCCAGCGAATCAAAGAATGATGGCCATCTATATGCCAGAGAGAATTGGCACCCTTCACCGAATATTTTTTTCGGGTCACCAGCGCACCCCATCTCCTTCGAACCTGAGAGGCAATAAAATACAACTAACACGAATAAAAAAGAAGTTAGAAACGCTACATTAAGCGGATCACATTGGCGAAGGGCTGAATGGACCCTGTCTCGTTGTATGTGCAAACCTCTTGCACGTAGAAGCCCATAAAGCACGGTACATCCTACATGTCGATGGTCAAGATGAATTTCTCGAATTACGTTGATCAATTCAGCGTCGGAAACATTCGAAAACCTAGGTAATGGACGTACTAAAAGTACAAAAACGAGCAAGTCATTTAAAACAACACAATTACCTAAATTTCCTTTGTAACCCCCATTCGGCAAAGCGGCGAGACATGGTATTACGCGAGACTCCTAGCATCCCCGCAATCTGTTTACAGTTAAAACCTATATCGAAATGACGGGGCTATTGCATTTACTTTTAAATATCCTAGCTTACCGAAAGAGCAGAGTTCTTGAACTTGTTCTTGTGAAATCAAGTACCTGGGTCTCCCATTACCGCCATCGTGAAGCGTACATTGCTTATTCGGAGCAAAATACAAAGCGCAACACGAGCTGGTGGCTACTGGTAACGACTTCCAGATTTCCAGTGCGGCACTAACACCATCAAGTAAACTTTCAAGTGTCGCAACGACAGGAGGAGTAAATGCTTCCTGAATGGCAGTCGCCAGAAAATAGATTAATTTTTTTAAATCATAAACGCACTAACCTTTCGCAGTAGTAACCCACTAATTGCGCGATAATAAGACTCGATATCAGAAACAGTGCGCTCAACCAACGTAGCATCATCCGTTGGGTAGGATTCACGCCAGTAAGGTATCTTAGTTCGCAAACTTTCGAAAAAATCCGTGAATTCGTCCATGTTAATCGTTTTCTTCAAATGAAGTTAAAACTATTGAAAAAGCGCGGGATCCCAAACCGGAAAGAGTATTATAAAAATAATAGTATGATCAAACTGTCCTCTTCTACAAACTTACCAATTAATTACTTTAAAAAACAACACTTTCTTAGACTATATAAAGAAATGTTATTTTTTTACTATAAGACTTAGTAAAAATCTTCTTTGTCTTCACTATTATTGGACAGGTAACTATTACTACTAGTCTTATTAAGAAACAGGACACTATTAGTCTTATTAAGAATAAGAAAAACAATCGTCATTCAAAAGCAAGGCTAAAGTCTGGACGATATAAGCTGTTGTCACAGCAAACAACAAAATGGCCGTCCCTTGAAGCGAGCCTGGCCCGGGCCAGGCGAGACAAACTTGTACAAAATCGGTGAGTTGATAGCACTTGAAAACACAGTCGTTTCGCATTTCGCGTTTGGTTTGTATTTCAGTTCGCGTTTTCAGA